>JARHVA010007644.1:0-50000 GCA_037957365.1 Torreya grandis
TAAGTGGTGTGATTGAGTTTTCTTTTTTTAGATAAAATGGCCTTAATTAGGTCTATTATACCTCCCTTAACCTCTTCAAATATTTCTCTTATCACCTTTCTTCATCAAATTCCCTAACCATATCACTTGCTCAAGACTAGGGTTTGTGAAACAAATTAACTGCATGAACCTAGCTACCTACTTCACCCTTTTTATCTTTACGCCAAGGTATATGACTTCATGAAGTGTATATTTAGGTTATTCACCATCATTTTTTAGCCTCCAAATTCTGATCATCTCACTTCAACTGATCTTCATCTCTCTAATTGTAAGGATTGACTGTCTATACATATTTTGCTTAAGACTATACATGGTTTGGACATGGCAATGATTGTGTTATCAAATATTGAGTTTGAGACTTCTCATGAAATGTATGTGTATTTTCATTATCATTATTATAGGACTCAAAATCTCAATTTAACTCCAACTAGACATCACTTTACTATTGTGATTTTACCAACTAGCTACTTTGCTCATACAAGTTGTATATAGACTTAGGACTGGTATGAGTGAAGAATAGGGTCCATCAATACTGCATAAAATTTTAAGGCTCATTTATAGTTAGTTCATCACATTACACTTTATAATTCTCTCTCATATCATATAATCTTTTCAATCAAGCAAACCTAGACCTCCAAGAGTAGGTAGGTTATAGGTCCTTATTGTACTAAGTGGGTAAAGTTTTGATGTTTCTCTATTCTATACTCAGGTGAGTTTGAATATCATGTGAGGATCTATAACTACTTCAATATTATTTTCTAATTCTCACAATCTTTTATATTTTGATCCAACAATTCTCTCTTTTAGGTAAAGTAGGTAGACTTATTTTTTAATCAAAGACAACATAGATCCATTTAGGTCTGTGACCCTTATTTAGTTAGCTTGATTTAGTCGTAGAAATATTTTATTGTTAAATGTATTGATTTCTTGAGTTCATTTATTTCTTTTAACATTCACACAAACCATCACATCAATCTTTGGAGAGGCCTTAAGTCGCTTGGGAAGACTGTATGCTTGTAGATGATCTTTGAGACTAGTATGCCAATGTAGTATTCTAAGAGTCCTATTTACAACACTACGAATATCATATCATGATGTTTAATAGTATATAACCTTATTCAAATCCTATAAAATTTTATTCCCTTCTAAATCTTAAATCTATTATTCTTTCAAAACTAACTTTTTCAATAGTTGATTATAGGTGTGTATGAAGATTTTTGAGTGTCATGGTTTGGAGTTGGTTTGTAATATTGATGGTTTAGGAACCCTTTTAAACATTGAACTCTCCCTTAAATAATTATATTGTGATAATTAATTATCTCATTCAGATCCTTTTAACCTCTATGTTTCTTCATTATCTCTATCCAAAATAACTCTTTAACCTGACTAACTATAGGTGTTGCTTGAGGGGGTCTTGACTATGTTTGATATTGAATTAAACCTTAAAAACAATATAAAATATTTTAAATGGCTTAATAATATATTTTTATCTTGAAAAATATTCTCAAAACTTTGAAACTCCTTACTCTTTGGGAACATCACTATCAAAGCACACTTTTCCATAGTAATATATAGGTGGTTATTTAGATGTACTATGTGAGTGTTGAGTTGGTGAAAATATGAGTGTTATGAATCAAATACTATTTTACCTAAAGTATCAACATATGTAACATGAAAACACAATCTCAAGATCCTTGAAAAAAACATTCCACATCACTTAAATCACCCTATATGTAAAAACACACAAGACATAGTCCAATATGATGAATATAGATATTACTATCTCCTCAATCTTGTATATTCATGTAAATATTTAAAACATAATTAAGGATACGTGAGATTATTATTGACTACCCATACAAAACTTTCTCCTTTAGAAAATATTCCACCATTCCGCTTGGAACACTCAAGAAAGACCCCTATCATGGTTGACTAGTTGATTTTATACCTCTAACTTATTATAAATTATTCATAAAGATAAAGATATGAAATATGAATAAGAAAAATACCAAATTTTTAATCTAAACAATACTACAATAAATGCCTAAAGTTTTAGGCTCTCGTCTTATCTCTCTTGGTCGTACCATTCAAACCATTTTTGCTTATATGAGCTTATGAATGAGTTAATGGGAGAGATATGATGTTTTTTGGCTTTCTTTCACATTTTAACTTCTAAAGAATCACTATGATAGACCTTGGAAAAACCTAAGCTATGCTGACAACTTGATTTATCTACATATTCTCTCTCCTCCCATAGTGTATTTGCTTAAGAAGCCTCTAAAATTAACTTTTCTAGATCATAACTAAATTTTATAAATTGATAATCTTTGGTATATACCATGACATATTTAAAGACCCATATTAACCTAATTTTACCTTATAAATTTTTTTCAAGGCACCAACATTTTTACCCTTTCTGACCTAGGAGACTCAAATAGACTAAAACACATAAAAGAGAGACTTACCTTAATATTTTCAAATTTACCTTAATAAATGATAATTAAAATATGTGGGACTCAACTAGGACCCATCGTAAATCACCTAAGGTTCATATTTTTTAACTATATGGATTTTATTTTGACCTAGGGAGTCAAAATTGGATAACAAATTAGTGACTCATAGGGCTAGCATGATTTCTATGCTAGCTAGACCAGTAGCCTTGTCCTTTCATTGGGATATAAAGTCAATTGCACTATAAGAAAATAATATTAGAACTTGTCACCATCAATAAAAAGACCAAATTTATTACCTCGATAACATAAAAAATTAATACACACACAAAATTAAAAAAAAGGAAGATGGACACATGTGCTAATAAGCACATAGGGAACACATCAAGAAACATAAGAAAAATAGACTATATATAAAACTAATCTAAAAAAATACTTTCTCTTCTTGGATCAAAATGGAAGCTTGTACCATACTTTTTTCCATGAGATGAAGAAGTGCATGAATCAAGTTTCCTTTTAAACCTTGTCCTTGGAATATTCAACTCCTTCATGCCTCCCACTCTCTTTAGCATATCTTCAAATGCAATAATGACAAATGTAAGCATGTCACCTATGAAAGTGAACTCTTATTTCACTTCAATAATATTCTCATGGTATTATTTATCTTAAATTTGACTCAATGATGCTCTATCAAAGCATGTTTCTTTGACCTCCATGGTATTTTGAATGGCATCAAATTTATTACTAGCTGAAAGCTCATCAAGATATTTAAAGGGATTTACATACTCAATCCCATCTTCATCATTTTTATCATTTTGTACTTGATCAAAATTTAAATTTTTTAATTGAAGAGTTTTCAAATTCAAGATTACCTACCACTTCAACAAGCCTAGTACTTTGGAAGTTATCACTTTATCCTCTAATAGACAATGTATCTTCAACCATTTCTTCAACTTGAATAACAAAAAGAGTAATATTTTGAAAGGATTCAAATTCCCCACATATCTCATTGATTCCTTGCCACAAGTCATCTTGTTCCATGGAAGTATCATTAGCTCCATCTTCTATTATATTCTCAGATTCAACCTCTTGATCATTCTCATGAATATAAACCAACTCAATTGATGTTATGTCCTTCTCTCATGTCTTGATCATGATATTTGAGAAAATAATCAACAAGATCTTGATCTTCTCATTATTCACTCAATAAGGTTAATTTTTATTGTCTTACCAAAGGGGAGTCCCTATAGTGAACTCTTCATCATAGAAACTTGAGTCATCTTCTTGATCATCTACAAAATTAGCTTGATCTTTATTACTTGTCTCTCATAAGATGGGTTATCCTTCAAAAAAAGGATGAGGTGGGAGGATGGTAAAAATTTTCATGGGTTGGAGATGGAGTATGAGGTGTGGTGGATGTTTAATGAATGGACATGGGGATGTAGGGAGAACTATTGCATTTTGGGGGTTTGGAAATGGGATATTCTTGAAGGGAAAGCATGTTGAAATGGGATATAGACAATTATTTTTATTTAAAAATCCCCTCACATTTCTCATAGCCTTATTGAGGCTCTTTAAAATATGAAAATTTATCTTCCACCTTCTCAACTAGGGACTTCTTATTATCTTTAATGTTCTTTTGGATTAACTTCCATGAGGGAACAACTATAGGTTCTTAGGGAGAGGGAAATGAGTCTTTAAAAAAAACAAGGTTTTCTTTCTTAACATCAATTTATTGGTCCTCACACTCTTCATATTTATTTTTTCAAATACTTCACTACTTGGTTATCAAATTATATTTTTGAGGCTATTAGGATCTTTTAAAGATTAGGCTGGCTCTATTGGAGGCTCCTCTCTAGGATAGTGAATGGTTTCATGAGGATAAGGGGCACAATAAAATTGATATGGAATACAAGAGGGTTATCAAAGAGGGGATGGAGGGAATTTACTAATTTCATATTCTTCCATAAGAGTAGGCATGTTATATTTAGGAATCATAGTCCAAAAAGGCCTCCAAGATGATGAGATCTTGCTTTCTTGAGTGATATGCATACCTTGAGGAAGACTTGGAATCAAAGGAGGTGGAATAGGTATAGGAGATGACCATTGAGGTTTCTTGGATTGGGTCTCTTGATTATCCCACCTCTCTAATATATCTATCCACCATTGGGTAAAGGTTATCATTTCAATCAACTCATCACTCATAACATATTAATTTTCCTCTCCAACTAACATCACTTTATCCATCAACATTTGAACTAAATTTCTCATATTTTCTTTGAGATGAAGAGGGATAAAATCAATATCTCTATCCCATTTTATTGTCACCTCTTATGATTTCATCATATTTGATTGAGTACCAACAAAGACATGGTATGATATTGGAAAAGACCTAGAAAATACCTCAATTCCTATTATTGTTGATACCTCTTAAGATCTTGAACTTCTTATTTAATAGTCTTAATCACATATTATTATTTTTGATATCATTAATAATAGGCTTATTAATAAGTATTCTCAACAACATCATGATCATATGGAGAAGGAAAATGTTGACCATAGGGATGCCATGACCCATAGGGATGATAAAAATCTTGATAGGGTTGTTGAGGAACATAACATGGGTCATGACAAGGTTGGTAGGGAGGTGTATAGTAGGAAATCTAATCATATCTAGCCATAAAAACTTCATTAGTCAAATGAAACATAAGATATGATTGAAATATTTTAAAAATAAGTACTTGGGCTACTTATAACCAGCTAATTACATATGGAGTCATCATTGGTATTTGTTTGAATGCCTCCAAAAGCTGATAGGTAGAAGAAAAACACCAAAATCCTTCCACTCTTTTGAACATTAAGTCCCATATGGCATGCTAAGGTTATTCAAACCTATCCAAATTTTTTTAAACATGTGATTATCCTTAGACATGTGGTTTATCGATAATAGGGGTAAACCTCTAGATTGAAGGGCTAGTTCCCTTTGATGAATCACTTTGGCTCACACACTACTTGATTGCTTGGAAAATGTAAGAAATAACTATAATAAACCTAACTATAGTGGTGATGCACTAAAATTTGCTGACCACTACCATGCATTACATAATACACTAAGACCTACAAGACAAAATGAACATACACAAATCCTAGAATAAACCTATTCCATCAATGTTTTCTATAAAGGTTATGAATTTTAAGGCTAAGATGGAATAATAATTCCACTTTAAAACCCAAAAGAGACACTTGATGACAACAAATACAATATTCAATAGAGAAACAACCACATGAGTCATGATAAATAAGAAATAAATAAGGTGATATACATCTACACTTGATAAGATCAATCGTTTAGAGATATATAATTTCATGTAGTGATAGAAGGAGGTAAAACATAACTTTTATATTGATCAAAGGTAGAAAAAATGAGAAAGGATTCTCCATACCCAAGTGGAGGACACATTTCAAGCCAAAAGTGGTTGCTTATATAGAGAAAGTGTAGGAAAAGAGAAGTGTGTAGGAGAGAGAGAGAGAGAGTAGACAAGTGTCAATATGAACTAAAATAAAGAGAGGAGTTATCAAAATATATAAATAGGTCCAAGAAGCCATGTGTTAATCCTCTTTAGATGATCCAACCCTCTAAGTGGCATGGGAGTTGAAATGGTTGCTTAACACCTTGACTAACCCTTTGAAATTCTTCTTCTTCTTGACATGTTTAAGGACAAGAGGCCTTCTTGGTGATCACATTAGTTTCTTATACCTATTTATTCTACTCTTGACACCTCTCAATTAATTATAATATGTTATCTTTGACACATCACCTCTTTCCCTTGCAAGGTGTTTAGAAGGCTCTTCATCTCTTTAAGTGTATTTTTCACACAAGTGTCAGTACCTAGTTTTAGTTACTCTATCTCAAAAAAACTTCATGGATGGCCTATTGGACTCATATCAAACCTAAAACAATACATTTTGAGGTCTCAAACTATCCCTAACAAATCATGTTCTACCAAAAGCCTTATTTAGGCCTCATTCTGTATAACCTTTTTTAATACAAAATTCCTTGTCTAGAAGAAAGTAAAAAAGGTGTTGAGAATATAATGGAATATTATAGTAACCTATATCCTCTTAAATCTCTAGGTTCAATTTCATGCTCTAAGAGTGAGTGTAGATGTCTTTTTATTCCCTTTGTCTCTCCTAACTAGGCCTCAATTAGACCTCCCTACAAAGAGAGTGAAAAATTATTCTATAACATCCACACACATAAAAAACTATATAAAATTATCTAATTCAATTTAAATAAATACTACCCTATATCCATGGAAAATTTGAAGTTCTTACTCACTGTATGGACCTGTAAAATAACAAAAATCACTCATTTTATCCCTTTTTATGCAATTTTTTATAACACTCTACCGAATGTTGGAATGAGAGGATGATCATTAGAGTATCTAACATGTTATAGGTAGTCTAGAAGTCCATATCATCTATTTTTAGGAATGGAAGTTTTTTTCTCTCTCACCTGGTCTTTATGGCTCTCCTTAGCACCCTGAAAGTGGTGGGTTCTTGAGGATGATAATAAAGATGGACAAGTTAATCCCACAAAAAATTACACAAAATTGAACTAAATTAATGTGTATAACTTTACGTAGGAGCACAAGGTCCCATGAAATTCCACTTGACCATACCAAGTAAAAGAAACTAATCTCTTAGATAGAAATAAGCACCTTATAAGGTCTAAGCAAATTTTAGGTATATAGGTGGTGTTCCTAAATTTTTTTTGAGATAAAATGGATTTAATTAGGTATATGATACCTCCCTTGACCTCTTCCAATAGTTTTATTTTTACCTTCATTCAACAAACTCCCAAACCATCTCACATTATCAGGCCTAGGGTTTGTGAAACAATTTAACTATGTAACCCTAGCTACTTATTTCATCATTTTTATCTTTATGTCAAGGTCTATTAATTCATTAAGTTTGTGTATGTTTTTCATCATATTTTTATATCCTCTAAAGGCTGATCAAATCACTTCAATTGATCTTCATCTCTCCACTTCTTTGGGTTGACTATCCATATAAGTTTTGATTAAGAATATGCAGGGTCCAGACATTGAAATAGCTATGTTATCTCATATTGAGTCTAATACTTCTCATGAAATTTATATGTAGGTTTATTATCATCATTATAGTGTTCAAAATGTCAATTTTCACTTCAATTAACCATCACTTCACCACTATCATTTTACCAACTAATTGCCTTGCTCATATAAATTGTGTATACACTTAAGACTACTATGAGTGAAGAATAGGGTCAATAAATACTCCATAAACTTATAAGTATCTTTTATATTGAATCCATAACATTCCAATATATCACTCTATCTCATATAATATAATATTTTAAAACAAGTAAACCTAGACCTACAAAAGTAGGTAGTCTGTAGGTCCTTATTGGATTGAGTGGGTATGGTTTTGATGTTTCTCTCTTATATAATTAATTGAGTTTGAATATCATGTGGATATATGTAAATAATTCAATAATATTTTATAATTCACACATTCTTTTCTCTTTTGAGCCAACAAATCTCCTTTTTGGGTAAGGCAGGTAAACTTGTTTTCCAATCAAAGACTATGTAGATCCATTTAGGTCTATGACCCATATTTAATCACTTTGTTTTAGGCTTAAAACTCTTTTTTTATTAAATTTATTTATGTATTGATTTCATTTATTTACTTCATCATTCACACAAACAACCACTTCAAGCTTTGGAGAGGTCTTAAGTCACATGGGCAGACTGTATGCTTGTAGATGACCTTTGAGACTGGGCTGCTAATGTAGTCTTCTAGGAGTGCTCTTTCCAATGATGGGACCATAATATCATGATGTTTTATATTATTAAACATTATTAAAATATTATAAACTCTCATTACCTTCCAAATCATCAACCTGTTATTGTTTAAAAACCAACTTTCTCAATAGTTGACTATAGGTATGTATGAATATTTTTGAGTGTAGTGGTTTGGAGTTGATCTACAATATTGATGGTTTAGGACCCATATTAAACATTAAAATCTCCATTTAGTCATGATATTTTGATAAATTATTATCTCATTCAAATCATTAGAACCTCTATGTTTCTTCATTATCTCTATCCAAAACAACTTTTCAACTTGATTGATTGTAGGTGTTGGTTGAGGGGGTCTTGACTATGTTTATTATTGAATTAACACTTATAAAAAATATCCAATATTTTTGATGGATAATTCCTATTTTTTTTATCTTTATCATCTTATCAAAACCTTGAAACTCCTTGCTCTTTGGGCACATCACTATCAAAGCACACTTTTCCACAACAAGCTTAGGTGTTTGTTTGGATGGGTTGTGTATGTGAGTCTTGAGTTGGTGAAAATATGAGTGTTATGACTATAATAATATTTTTTCCAAAGAATAAATATATGTAACATGTAAATACAATCTCAATCTCTTTGAAAATCACATTCCACATCACTTAAATCACCTTGTATGTAAAAACACATAGAATATAGTTTAAAAAGATGAATATAGATATGATCATCTCTTCAAACTTTTATCTTCATGTAAATTTTTAAAAATAATTTAATAAACTTGAGAGGATTTATTAAGACTAATAAAAACTTTCTCCTTTATAAAATATTCCACCATTCTACCTAGAATGCTCACTAAATATCCCTATCATGATTGACTAGTTGATTTTACACCCCTAACTTCTTAGCGATTATTCATAAATCTAAGGAGATGGATATAAGAACCAATTAAAAAGATTTGAATCTAAATAATACTAAAATAAATGCCCAAATTTTTAGACTCCCATCTTCTTTCTCCTAGATATACCATTCAAACCGTTTTTGCATATGTTAGCTTGTGAAGGAGTTGATAAGAGAGATATGACATTTTTGACTTCCTCTAACATTTTAACTACTAGATAATTTTTTTTATATATCTAAAAAAACTTGAGCATGTTGACAACCTGATTTATCTTCATATTCTCTCTCCTCCCACATTGTACTTGCTTAGGAAGCCTCTAAAACTAACTTTTATTGACCATAACTAAATTTTTTAAATTGAAACTATTTTGTAAATACAATGACATAATTTAAGACCCATATCAACCTAATTAAACCTTTTAAAAATATTTTAAGGCACCAAAAATTACCCTTTTTACCCTTTTTGACATAGGAAACTTAAATAAACCAAACCACATAAAAAATACTTACCTTAATATTTCTAAAATTACCTTAATAAATGCTAATAAGGTATTTTAGAATCAATTAGGACCTCATAAATAACCTAAGGTTCATGTTTTGACTATAGGAATCTTATTTTGACTTAGGGGTCAAAATTTGATAACAATAACCTTAGGTGTTGAAGTAAATACAAATGATATATGTTAATATGTATTAGTATCCTATACACAGGTGCTTATAGTAATTTTAGAGTGAATATTAGATAAAATGATATAATACATGTATGTATAACTTGAATAGGTGGTCTATAACACTTATTTATAGACATTAAAATGATGTAAATGAACTGTAAGATGCTTGCTAGTTATGCCACTGCATGAAGCACTAATTATAGGATGGACACTACTAGATGTGCCACCACATATAACGTGTGTATTCCTAAGTGTATGCATATAATTTTCAATCATGACATATGTGAGACTAATAATTACATCAAAGGTATCTATATATGTACTATAATACAAGATTATTGGGATGGTAGTATGTATAATTAACTTTTTATTTCTTTAGGGATGGTTTTGGTATTTTTGGTCTACTTGTCATGAGGTCTATTAAATGAGAACCCACATCCCATACCTTATGATTCCTTCATGTCAAAATAATTTGGTATTTTTTAGATAACAAACTCGTAATGAATATTTCTCAAAAAGTATAATTGAATCTCATTTTTATTACATGTAGGCTCTTCTTGAACATAATCTGCCACCTATCCCAATTTTTTTTTTAATATCTAAATGAATAAAATAATAAATGCTAATGTATTATCAACTCGTTAGTGGTGGTTCAATGGTTCCAAAAATATAAAACATAAAAAATTCATATATTTTTATCTTTTTCTTTTTAATATCCTCATATGATATTTTCATATAATATTAATGTTTAAGTGCCTATATTTGATGTAGAATTATATCATGTTGGGAAGTGACATTTCCCACTTCATTTTAAATGTATTCCATTGTATTAGTGTTAGAGGTAAAATCATTGAGAGGGGGTGAATCAGTGAGCCCAGATATTTTAAATTTAGTTCTAATCCTTCTAAGTTCTTAATCAATACATACATACATTCATGATACATACACATCATTCATAGAAATGAATAAGAAATACAATGCAAGATCAAGAACATAACACATGACATACGTGGGAAACCCTCTTGGGGAATAAAACCCACTAGAACTTGTAATTGGACTACTATCATATATTAACAATAACTAATTTAGACCATTGAGATATTGATCAACAAACTACCATTCCTAATTTTAGTGAGACTACAATCCCATAAGAAACTACTATGCATGTCTAGATGAACACCCATAACAACTAAAATTTTAGCAAGTTTCACCTTGCAAGGAGGAAATAACCCCATTAGATGTTGATCACCCATAATAACTCCTATGAACACTTCTCCTCAATACTGATTTCCTACCAATTTGATGGAGATATAAAGTATATCAGCTCTCTTCAACTCTACACACTCAATGCATCCAAAGCCACCTTTTTGACCACTCTACACTTCTCAACAACAACTCTATCACAACTTCAAAAAAATTAATATATGGTCATACACTTATTCCACACACTAATATTCCTCTTAGATCAACTTCCAAGCTCATTTGAACATCAACAATTCTTTGCTCATTCTCAAGATATCCAAAACATCCTTCAGGATCACTTGATACCTCTTCGATCATGCTTAACCTACAAAATCACTATTCTAACCTTACAAACATGACATATAGGTCATGCACATAGTACTTAATCTATTCTACTTCTCAAACCATCCATTAAGCATACTTGGTCTCCTTCTTTATTCACTTTAACGCTTATCCCATATCTAAATCATACAAGTCTAAAAACCATCACATTTGTTTTCACTATAAATAGAGCATTCATGATTAAAAAAATCTTAGTTGGCCATTAGACATGTCTTAATCCTTAAGACATCTAACACATGAAGACACAACTCAATAAAATCTTCATATGTTGGCCATAGAATTTATGGGTCACCCTTAAGTATCTATACCTTTTAATAAGGCCCTTATAGCTTTTATAGATCTAATGGAGACCTATTCACCAATTTAGCACACCCTTGAGCAAAAAAAGAACATAAGATGACTTTAAAATACATGGGTCTAGTACTTATGTACCCTTTGACATCCTCAAATTATCATAGTCATTTTATCTCACCTCTATGTATGCTCATTCAACTCAAACACAGACCGTATACATAAGAACAATATTATTGAACATATAGTCAACTTCATAAGAGTTATTCATACTTAATATAGACTTAAATTACCTTGAAAATAATCATAGATAATCCTTATAGAGTCTAAAACACTCCACAATAGCTACTTCATCATGATACATCAAAACAACATCAACACAAGCTCAAACAACCTTCTTGAGTTACTTGCAGAATAAGCACAAACACAAAACCAACTTATAGGCTCAATATATTTGATTTTACTTACTTTCATATATTCAAAATGGGTTCATTATATGTGTAATGTATTCCTCTTCATCTTTTATTTTTACAACACTAGTAAATTCAAATTCAAGCAAAAGATATGGACAAAATACAAATCTCTAGTTTTTCCCTATGTTAAATTCAAATATTTGAATAACAATGTTCATAGTTAACCTTTGAACAAAATGGTCACATATTTTGTCCTCTTATCTTAGATTGAATATGCACCATCAATCTCTTTTGATCTTTAATGTATAAGCACCAATGACTATATGTTAAACCTTAGCCATGTTGACCTTATCTCATGTAATCTTACAATGTTGACTTCACATGTTCCATTGATCTCTATGGATCAGCCAAGTCTCTAATTATCAACTCTCACCATTTTATCAATCTTTTTTAACACCCACTCATCATTAGATCCTTATCTTATACCTTTGCTTAGTCATTAAACATCATGCACCTATCCTCATCTTGATGCTTCCTAACTTCTTCAAGTAAAACGCACCATCGATCTTATTCAAAATTTAAATCAATGTATAAATGACTATGGGGATCCTTCTAATATGCTTGGAAGGCCAACATTGTACCTCAATAACTTATTATATGCTTACACCCATGATCTAAACTTTGGACTAGATTATCTCCTCACATAGGAGAGTCCAACCATCTAACACACTAATCCTAAAACCTTTGCATGTGTGAGATATATTACCATTAATATTCCTTCTCAAAATCCTCTTTCATAGAGCCAACTATGTCAAAAACCTTTTTGAGAGGCCAAATTTTCTCCTACATAGCTTTTGTTGTTCTTTAGTGCATGATCTCAAATTTAGTGAAAATCATCTATGGTCAAAATTAAATAAACCCATATGATCAGTTTATCTTGACACCTTCGCACATGAAAGATATATAAGCATAAAAATGCTCGCTCAGATCTTCTTTCCATATTGTAAAATTGGCTACGGAAAAACATAGACAAACTACTTGGGAGCCCAACTTTGCACAAGCATATATTTTGATGCACTTCATCACATGATCTTAAAATTAGCAAAAATAAACTAAGAACAAAAATGAAAAAATCCATATGATCATTTTTTCTTGACACCTCCAGCATGTGAATCTTTACCTCATCAATCATGCTTACATAGCTCTAGTCGAACCCTTTTGCAAATTTGGCTAAGTATGGGAACATAGTGAATTCTATCTAAGTAGCCAGCTTTACACCCTCATATCTTTGATTATGATTTTATGCATGACTTGAGATTTGGTACATAATAAATAGGTAATATTTTTATCACAACCATATTACCAAATCCCCTTGACTCATTCACACATGGAAATGGTGATGTCATCAAATTGCCTACCCAAATTTTTTATCATTGGACCCAAAGTGTCTAGATGAAGACTATGATCAACCAAATCAAATACACTCATGCAAACATACTATAAAAGCATATATAAAATATTAGCAACCTCTTAAGCATTATATATTCACCATACTTATCCCTAAACATCTCTATCCATGTCAACCAAGCTTACTACAAGCAAGCTTAGAACAAGCACATTGCACACTTTGTCATTGTCACTTAGGCTATCAAATAACTTCATCCACTCACTAGGAAACCTTCATGACACCACCATGACATTATTATGATAAATCTCCAACAATTATAAGGTGAATTTCATGCACTATTTTATGAAGTATCACATAAACTATTAATGATAATTTTGAACTATTTCCACTTTGAGTTATATTGTTAATATAATTCTACTTATTATTTTATGAATTTAAATTATTGGGGATTTTCATTAGTGTTTTATTGAAGGTTTTATATAGGAAATGAGTCAATCAAATCAATATTTTTAAAATAATAAAAAATAAAAATTTATATTAGGTATATTAAGGATTTTAAGAGATCATTTTAATTTTAATTTGAATTGCCCCTTTCCTTGTGATTATTATAAAAATGGATGACAAAAAAATTTCATTAAAAACTCTAAGAATGATCTAAGAAAGAAAAAACATACTTGGGATCATGATTCAAGAATCCATGATTAATGGAGAATATATGATAAAAATCATACACATCCTTTTATTTTATCTCCTTGATGGCTTGAAATCATGAGAAAATAAAATAGAAGAAAAAGTGGTGATATTTTGTTTTATATATTTTTTAATCTTTCAAATGGTGTACACCATTTTTAATATAAATCATGCATGGCCTTTAAAGTTATAAATGACATATGCCATTTTTAATGCAAAGCGTATATGCCCTTTATCACTTTTAAACCCTTTTCATTAAAAAGGGTGTAATCCTTTTAGGGTTGATAACATCCCATTTAAAATTTGCTTCATTTTTGTTTTTTAAAAGGGCACTAGCCATTTGTAATAAATGAATTAGTTTTTCTAAAAATTGTCCCTTTTTATCCATAAAATATGTGCATTCATTCCTATGTGTCACCTCACATCATTAAAAACATAAAAAATGTGTCCTTATAGAATCCACACTCTTCGAGAAATATAAATACTAGTTATATTCCTATATATACACATCCATTTGAATATACTTTAAGCATGACCTATTTTACCTCCTTATTGAATAAATTTGATAATTTTTATCTCATACCCTTATTTTCAACTTGTTTTTGCAAATACAAAATTGCCTTAGTTGTGTCATCCCACCACTTAGAAATAAATAGATTTGCATTGATTAGATGTATGACTAATTAGGTTTCTAGTGTTGTGATGTGACTAAGCTTGATCATGTATCCCTGCTTATGTAAGTATAAATTTATTTCAAATTCTAAAATTTATTCCATCTATAGGAATATAACATGGATATCCTCTCCTAAATTTTTTAGCCTAATGATGTGGATTATTATCACATATGATATATTCCTACTTATTACATTAAACTAAATTATTCCCTCACGTGTTCTAGCTACTATCTATATGACAAAGTAAAGTGAATCTGATTTAAAAATAAATCCTAGCTTAGATAAGATAAATCAAACTAGCCCTTTTTCTTGTTAGTACATTTAGATAATTGAGCATGACTGATATGGATCCACTAGACTTAACTAAGGGTTCTCTCACCATAAACTATGATTAGAGATGGTTATAAAGCATATAGTAAAGTAATACCACACAATAACCCTATCTAGGTCCTATGTTTTCATATCAAAGTAAATTAAAAAGTAAAGTAAAAACTAATCTAGTGCTCACCAAAGCATATGGCACAAATGGGGATAATAAACATAAAATTAGACATGCAAAAAAGAACTCTACCCAGGTTCAATAAATAGGTAATCCTAATTCATGAACAAAGAAACATATTAATAAGATAACATATATAAATATATCTATTAATAAATAGGATAAAAAGTTTAGAATACTTACCTTGAAGATGAACCTGTTGAACCTCAATCTCTCCTTTCACCAATGGTGCTTTGTAATAGGTTTTTCTGGTTTGTAAGGTAACAAATATAGGTTAACTCTAGGATACATGAATTCTATGAATCCAAAATACTTTTCCCACAAGACAAGATTTTTCTCTCCAAAGGAAGTATGAAACACTAAGAAATGAATCCTCAAGTAGAAAGGTGGATTAATAGATGTATAAATGAATGATTATCTCTATCTTTCTCTAATGAAAATCATAAAAAGGATGAATATATATATATATATATATATATATATATATATATATATATATATATAACCCTAAACCCTTCCTAAGTTTTAATTGATATATTCAACCCATTTATTTAATAACTAAAGTAGTTAGCTCGCAAACTAGGTCAACTAGGTAGGCCTAGTCCTGTAACATGCTCATTTTTAAGAACAAGGTCAGCCCCTACAACTTTATTCAGTAAATGACAAAAATAGGTTTTAGCTTAGGTAGGAATTATTTGGTATGGCAAGTTTATTATAAGAGTGTATAACGGAGGTGTTAAATCTTAGGGAAATATACATGAGAGGTTTGTGTTGGTTTCAAGTGGTGGTATAGGGAACAACAATCTTGTAAAACACCAATGGTTTACCCACCCCTTTCCCAATGCACTCTTTAAGGCATGCTCTTAGAGAGATTGAATCTTGATGGGTTAATACAATAGAGGAAATATCAATAATTGATCAAGTTCAAAATTTTTATGTGTATATATATGCCCCACTTGAAGCTTATCACATGTCACATAGTTATAACATGGGATGGTACTTTGAGAGAAGAACACATTAATAGATAATGCTAAGATAAGTAAATTGTAGTAAGAAGCAAATAAGATAAATGAAAAGACATAATTGAAAAATACATACCTTTACTTACCTTAGTGTTTTAAATTAGTAAATAAATGAGATAAATGTGAAGGTTTCAAATGTAGGTAACAATATATGAACCTATAAAATAAGTAAAAATTTGAAATTAAGAATGCCTAGCTTGGGCTTCCCATTGTCAGGAATCCTATCAGATGTGATGCATTAGATGTGGAGGATTATAGGCAAGACCTATCCCTTAGGGAAACAATATCAAAGAGGATTTACCCTAAGTTATTTATTAGCTTGTTTAATGTGTATATCTCAGCCATTCTAGATATCCATAAGGCCATGATAGGACTTGTGACAACATGTGTGATGTGTCAAAAGATGGATGGTAAGGTACCACTATACATGGTATACTTATGTTAGTCCATCCTATACTAGGTTGTATTGTATAATCTATACTCTATCATTTGGGTATGGTTCATACATAATATGTACTGTATGATGACTTAAGTGTATAATACTATGGGCCTTATCATTTTTTTGAGTGCTTAGATTTACAATAGGTTCTCTATGTATCAACTAGTTGTGTTTACCCATATTTTTTATGATAGGTTGCCTTGGGTGGTATGATGGACATAGAATCATGTAATATGTGTCATGCACCATGTCCCATATTTGAAAACTATGACATGAGGGTAGATAGTGTGGTACCATACACTAATATTATACCCATTTGGCTGACTTGGGATACTATTACTATAGGATTAACATGCATTCATTTCACTAGTCATTATACTTAATGGGTGGAGCCATATCTAGCAGCTTACATACCTAGATATCTAGGCTAACTATATTTGATGGTACCTATAGTAGATTTTTATTATTGGTCACAACATACTATAGATTCAAGAGGTAAAGGAGTTGTAAGGATACCTATTTAGATACCTATTATTAGGCTTTAGATAGTGATACCATGGGCAAGTCAAAAAAATCAAGTTATGGATGCTAAGGGTGATGATGTAGAAGAGGTGGTTATGGATCCATAGTAGAGATGATAGAATCCATATCAAGTTCATAAGATATGTAATAACCATTGGAGAGAGGGGCCATAGGTGTGAATAGTCATACATAAAGATCATAGGGCCATTACTAGACATAATTGGTTAATAGAGAGGTAGCTAAGGAGGGTACCATAGTGGGTATGGGTAGTGACTCCAAGTTTTTCACTTCTATAAAGGTAGTCAATAGAGGAGGTACACTTGTATAAAGGTATTTGATATAAGAGGTGTACTTTTATAAAGGTAGTGACTCCATGTTTTTCACTTATATGAGATGGGATGGGGAAGTATCATGAATAATGTGAAATGTTGAAGAGGTGTGATGTGTAGATGTTGGGTTTGAATCAATATAATCAAATACTATTATCATATTACTCACATTAACCACATTTTCATCATTGGTGTTAAGGTCTATAATGCTTTAAATGTTATTAGTAGTAGGGGTATCTTGTTCAATGTTGTCTTGGTGGTTAGGAAGGGGATCCTTATAGATAGATAAATGAGCATTATCTTGTTTAAAGATTTATTTTTATTTTGAGTCTCATGATATTTAAGTTATATGCCATAATCTTGTTGATGTTTTAATATAAGGGATTTAGGGTCAAAGTTAGGACCAAGAAGAAAATCCAAATAAAGATTTCTTAATTATCTACAACTCTCATGATAATGGCACAAACTTACATGAAATCAACAAAATTTATTTGGAATATACCATGATTTCATAGGATGAGTGGTTTCAATATATCGTGTTAGAGGTCTTGGAAGACATTTTTGATTTTTTACTAAGGACAAAGGTTTGTGCACATTAGTATGATTGTTTTGAGATAATGCAGGATTATGATTAGAATTATTATTTGGAGAGAAACATGATCCATGGTATTTCTTGGAGAAATAACATGGATGGTGTGTATGGTATTATAAGTGTTAGTAACACCATCATTAGTTTCATGATGGTTTTTTTTTAATAAGCATGTGAGTTCCCATTTTAGGTTGAGATGGTTCAAATTGACATGTGAGGAAATATTATCATTTTGCTTAGTCAATAACTTCTTATAAAGTTATTGGAGAAAGGGTCCAAATGTGATATTTTAATTTAGGGTGGAGAGCATTAGTAAATAGGTGGAAGAGATTGTCATCCACCATATTATTCTCATATTTGTTAGATAATTTTTCCATCATTTGATGAAGACTTGTGCCATTTTGATTTTGAGTTGTTTATAATTTATAAAGTGAGTTAAATTATTTTTGGAAAGATCATTGTTTAGAATTATTTGACCAATGAACTGACCAAGTCATCTAGAATAGTAATAGAATGGGTTTTTAATTGATTGTAGAAATCTAAAGTATCTCGTCAAATCATTTTAGCTAAGAATTTAGTGGTAGTGAAAGTACTAAGCTTAACCCAATATTTGTTAAGGTTGTTGAATGTTTTTATATGTAAGGTAGGATCCATACATCCATTATAAGTGATGGTGGGAGTGATACCTCCTATGTCAATCTTGTAAATTTTAGGTATTAAAGGTTTATTTTATAAATGTTTGATATTTTTGGTGATAAGTGGGTGTTGTGGTATGAGGTCACCATGTAAATCCCTAAAGGGGGTGGGGGAGGAGGTGGAGGGGGGGAAATTAGGATTTTGTGCTCCCCATGGAACATGGTGAGGTTAGTTTTAGAGATGTATTAGGTGATTTTTCATATTCATCATCTAATTTTCATTATTATTTTGAAATGTATACATTTGGATAATAATTTTTAATATAAGTCAATTGGTCTGAGTAGAATTTTGAGTAGTGGACATAACATGTGATGCATTAGTATTATGTGAGGTATTCAGAGCTTGAGATGCACTATGAGTGTGGGATGAGGTACTAGCATGCACCATACTATTGGAATGAGAAGAATTAGTAGATAAATAAGAATTGGTAGCAAAAGAGGCATTAATAACATGAGATGCACTAATAACATGGTTATGGGTGTAGGTAATTTGAGAAGCCCCAGTAGAAGTTAAACCTGCCATGTTTGTATAGATACCTGGCATGGAGGTAGAAGAATACATAGAGGATGACATCATGGTGTGGGAAGGAGACATAATAAATGGGAAAGGTTGGGATGAAAAGAAAGGAATTGACCCAAATCCTTTAGAGAAGCTAGGGGAAGGTGAATGGGGTTATCCTATATGAGGTCCCATCATGAGGTTATAGATGGTTATAGGATATTTTCCTCTATGTTAAAGTTTTTCATTGATGAAAAAGATAATTTAATTGATGTACTCAAGGTCATGCTAATATTATAATGAAATAAATGGGTTAAATTCCAAGGAATAATAGGGATGAGTCCCATAGTTGGGAGTGTGGGTGGAAACATGGACATTGCTTTGATCCATAGTAAGTGCCACAAGATGTGACTTAGGAAACCTATTGGGATTGGTGAAACTCATCATGTTTATTTTATTAAATTCTATATTATCATTAAAAATTAAATTAATGATGAAGGAGGGATGTTAAAAACATGTTTATAAGTGAGTATCAACTAGTTGACATTATCTTGTAATATAGTAGGAAGGATAGGACACAAAAGATAGTCAAACTGGTTGACTATGTTTTAAAAATGGTGAAACTAAGGGATTGTAAAATACAAATAGTTAGATAGGTAAACTATGTGTTGAAGTCAAACAAAATAAGTAGTCTACAAGAGACTAGGTCAAATCGAGCCACTATGTTTTATGGGAAAGTAGAGACTATAGGAGACATAGTCAAGTAGATTAATTATGTTCTGAAGGTAAATACACATTATGATAGTTATGATTCAAGATGATTTAGTGTTATTTTTTAGAATAATTGAAATAAATATATAGAAAACTATATTAAACTAGTTGTTCTAGTTATAACACATAATACAAACCATATACTAATGCTAACTGATACAAGTTTCACAATACAGTGTACACTTATCAAAAAACAAGTAAAAAATGTTAAAATTCTAATCTATGTGGTCATTATTGAATGTTTTATGTTATAAATTTTAGAGATAAATGTGATAGGGAGTTGGTTGTAAAAAGGAACTAGAAAGACAATCTAAGGATGGTTTTAGGTATTTAAGGCTAAAAGGGATTTGTATTTGTGATGGTATTGGCTTGGTATTAGGGCCTACCCCTCACTTAAAAATATTGTAATGATAAGGGTGTTAGGTGATTTTCTATTATATACAGTCAACCACATATTCATACTCATCTAAAAATTGAGTTGACTTCCCCCTTGGTGATGAAATATAAGTAGGTAGACCTTGGGTTAAATTTATTTAATGTTTTTTTATATTATGTGGTTTGGAAGTGTATGAATAAAATAAAAATAGTGTGACTAAATCAACATATTAAAATTTTATATTTAGTCTGTTTGTGTTACTATAATCAGTTAAGTAACAAAATTAAAGATGAGATACTATTAATATGAGTTAATTCCTTAGCTTGAAGAGTACAGGGTCAAGTCTAACAACCTAGTATGTAAATAGTATAGAATATAATCAAATGGGACAATTATATCTATTGAAGCAAGAGCCATATAAATATAGTCAAATGAGTCAACTGAGTCTTATGGGAAATAAATCAAGCTACAAAAATATCTTGATCTAGTAGACTTAGTTCACTATAGGGTTACAATTTTATAGACTAAAATTTGTGAAAATAGAACTGTAATGAAGAAAAAATGACTATGATGGTGAGAATGAACATGATGATTTTGAATATGTTCAATTTTTTATTTTTATAATTTGTCATCCAAATTAATATTTTAACCTGATAATAGAGTTGACCAGTTTGAATAAGTCTAAAAAATTGTATGTAAATAAGCGAACTGAGTCGAGTGGATTGATCCAATTAATTGTGTTTGAATATGACCTATTTAAAGAAATAGATTTTATTGGATTGACTATGTGTTAAACCTATGCACATAAAGTTAGACTAATTTGATAGATTTGATCCAGTGATGTAAAAATGAAATAAATGATAAATGATGATAAATTAAAGTGTGAAAGAAAATAGATAAGGGTTGGTTCATGTTGGGTTCACCAGAATGTATGAGAAGGGAAAGTCAAGATATTTTACAAATCAATCCTATCTCAGAGAAAATAAATCACACTAGCCCTTCCACTTGTTGGTACATTTATACAATTGGGTTCCTGACCAATATAGATTTGATAGACCTAACTAAGGGGTCCCTTACTACAAAATATCACTAGATAAGGTTCTAAATCCTCTAGTCAAGTAATACCACACAATAACCCTAGCTAGGTCCTATGTTTTCTTATCAAATTAAATGAAAAAGTATAGTATAAACTAATCTAGTGTTCACCAAATCATGTGGCACAAATGGGGATAATAAACATAAAAGTAAACATGTAAATAAAAACTCTATTGAAGTCAATATATAGGTAAACCTAATGAATGAAGAGGGAAACATATTCATAATATAACATATGAAAATATATCTAATAATAAAGAGTATCAAGAGTTATTAATACTTACCTTAAATACAAACCTATCGATCCTCGATCTCTCCCTTGGCTAATGGTGATTTGAAAGAGGTTGTTGTGGTTTGTAAGGATAACAAATATACAACATCTCTAGGATACATGACTTCTCCTATGCATCCAAAAGACTTTTCCCACAAGACAATATTGTTCTCTCCATAATAAGTATAAAACCCTAAGCAATGGTTTGTCACTTAGAATGGTCGATCAGTACATATGCAAATAAATGATTATCTCTATCTCTCTATAATGAAAATGGTGAAAAGTATGTGTTTATATAGATAGATATAACCCTAAAACTTTATGAATTTTTAGTTGACATATTCATCCTATTTAACCTCACTATTTAATAAATAAATTAGTTAGGTCCCAGACTAGGTCAGATGGGCTAACCTAATATCATAATGTGCTCATTTTTAAGAATAGAGTCATCCAATGTGACTTTGTTCAATAAATGCAAAAATTGATTTTGGCTTAGGTAGGGGGTGTTTTGGGTGGTGAATTGATTGGAGTATGTAAGGGAGGTGTCAAATATTAAGTAAATGTATATGAGAGGTTTGTATTGATTTCAAGTGGTGGTATAGGGAATAACAATCTTGTAAAGCACCAATGGTCTACCCATCCCTTTCCTAGTGTACCCTTTAAGGTGTGTACTCAAAGAGGTTGAGTCTTGATAGGTTCTTACAATAGATAAATCAATAATAATTTATAAAGTTTAAAAATATTATGTGTATACACTATCCATTTCATAATTAATTTTTCTTCCCAAAATCAGTTAGGTTCATAAAATTCAAGATCCCTAAACATTTTAGGTATTCCCCAATTGTCACTTGAAAACCCTCTGTGTGAGCTAATTCTAACTCCTATATCTCCTTACCATGGGTCTTCTCATTATAATTTTAGTCTTAAATCACAAATTCAAAAAAATGAAACTATAAATAATAAAAATTTGTATTATACACTTGATAATGTCACTTTTAACCTAATTTCAACATACAAGACAAATGCACACATATATACCTCTTATTCACTATTCTCTCACGTAGACATGATTACTATTATTCCAATCCTATTATTTTAATGTCGTTAACCTACAATAAATTTTTAGTTTATGTCAAAATAGATAAATATCTTACTCAAACATCTTCTGATTATTATATCTGTATTCCTCTCTCCAGAAACTAATGGTAAAAATAGAAAGTTTCATCACAAAAATGACATGAGGGTGATATTAATGACCATCCCCTAATAATAATTCATTTTTTAAAATTAAATCATTCCTATCAGTCAGTCCATTTTCATAGCATATTAGTGGTGTGAGAAATTACCCAAATGGACTTGTATAAATAAATACCAAACCTAAAATTTTCACTCAATTGGAACCTATCTATCAAAAATTTATACATGTTTTTTCATAGATAAAATATACCTTGTTTCTTCCAAATTGTAAATTAGTCACTCAGAATAGTCATAAACCAAATCTAAATAGGCTAAGATAAATCAAAAGTGAAAAATATCAAGTATTAAAATTTAAATTATATGTGAATTCTTAAACAAAGGATCACACTTTCACATTTACATTGAAGGGAAGTACTTTTGATTTTAATTCCCACTTCAGATAATTGTGTACATAAGAAATGGTTAATCATCAATGGGGATGATTAGGGTTAGCTTGTCCCATTAAAATTCCCAAGTTTTTGTAGGTTTATTCCATTCAAAATTAGACATATGATTTTAAGGAGAAGGATATTTATTTATGTATTCGTACACATAGTCAATAATCAATATTCCAAACATAAGAATTACAAGTAGGGAAAATTGATTGTATATTCAAAAAGAGCAAATAAGCTAAGGATACTAATGTTAGCCTCAGTCTCTATGTTGATTTTTCTATCCCAACATGATGTTAGTGACCTTACATGCACCTATAGTTTTATTTGGATCTAAACAACTCATGGGTTTGCTTTTATCCCATTCCCATTATTAGAAGTTAGTCACAATCATTCATTGAACTCAGAAAGCTAAGGATCATGATCTCTTTATTAATTTACATACTTACCATATTCCACTTTTAAAATCTATTTCAATAGTTTATAGTTATATCTATGCTTAACTATCATGCTTTATAATTTGAATTACATTCAATTCTATATATTAATTAAGGTTACACCATCTAAATTAGGATAAAACATATTGGTCAACCTAGATATATCTTAAACAATTCCAAATTTGAATTATCCTTTAAGGTTCCTTATTTTTTAGGTTTTCATAGTTTTACATTAGGATTTCATTTTCAGACCTTATTTTGTATTCCCTATAGTATTACAACGTTAGGAAATGGTTATGATGAGTTCATATTTTTATAATTTGATATGTGTAATTTTGATGAATTATGTAATCAAATGGATCAAATATTTATACACTAACAAGGTATAAATTAATAATAAATAATATTAAGTCTTCATTGACTCATATTATTACAACATCAAATATTAGTTTCTTCATGTTCCCATCAGATAACAAAGGGCAAGCATGACTAATTTTGTTCTACCTCCCCCTACACCTCAAAGTATTACCATTTACCATCCCACCCCCATTATTATCCCATGGTTTAACTTGGATTATCTTGTCCATGTTGTCACCACTCTAAAGTTTAGGGTTCCCAACCATGTGTAGTAGAACAAAGGTAGTCAACATGCTCCCCCTCAACAACATCCACCTCCCATAAACTAGTTAATAAAATCAAATGATATGAAATAATTTATCAATGAAAGAATAACCATGATAATATTTATATTCTAAAGTTGTTAAAGATTTCAATGGTTTACAGGGATATATTATATGAATAATTATGTGAAATAATTCTCACTAGTGGCCCAAAAATAACCTCTTTTGATTATATCATGAATGCATATAAATATATAGAAAAAATAATCACTTTTGACCAAAAAATTTACCCACATAACAAAGAATAGATTAAAAAATTTACTTTGTTTATTTAGGTGCAAGTTAAAATCAAAGAGGTTAATTACATTTTTATGGATAATTGTTCTAGATTGAATATTTGGAACATTATTTTATTAAAATAATTGGGTATATATATGCATGGTATCAAAAAATTTAATCCATGGATTAAAGGATTTGACAACACTCTTAAAAAATTAATTAGGACCATATCATTGGATATATAATTAGGCCCAAAAATGGTACCTTATATAATTCATATTATGCCTAATCATTTACATTATAAATTTATTTTTGGGTGACCTTGGATACATGCTATTGAGAAAATACCATCTACATTACACAAGTGTATCAAATTATGTTTAAATTTTATTGATACCCATTACCTATAGATGATGATCCTTTCATATATTTTAAGATGACAAAATATATTAATGATAGTTACTAAAAATCACAATTTGAAGATCTTTATATCAACCCCCCATCATAACCCATCGCATTAAATTAGATGAATAAATATCAGGTGGGTGAATCAAGAAAAATAAATGAGAGGGAACTAGTTATGAACATTAATTAGTGTATAAAGTAAACATCACAAGTTAATGCAAATCATAAATATGAAATTCTATATATATCCCTCTCTTCACTAATTCATAAGATACTAATTGAATAATCATAGGTTGGTATGATAGTGATTATGATAGAGTATAAAAGATATGATAGGTTATTATTTGTGTAAGCTAAATTTCAATCCTATTGATCTAAATGAGTACTTATCTCAGAATATATTCAGACTTGATATGTCATTCCCAAAACCTAAAACAAATATAACACATATGAATAATACGTCATTTTGTTTTGACTGTATAAATCACATCCTACACAGTTGCATTTCCCATTGGCTAGATAAAAACATGGTATGATATTCATAATTTTCCAAATAGAGTTGCATTCCTAAATGGCATGAAAGGTAATGTATAAGTGGTTACATGATTACTAATAGTTATGTTGTCCCCACTTTATATAATAAACCTATAACCCCAAGGCCAAAAAATAATATTCAATTAATGTGAGGTGGGTTTGAACAATCATTAGATCAAACTCTAATATATAAATCTTTGTGGTACTCAAAATCAAGTTCAGGTGAATCCAACCAATCATAGGCTCAGCTCACACTAAAGTCATA
This sequence comes from Torreya grandis, assembly GCA_037957365.1. NCBI lineage: Eukaryota > Viridiplantae > Streptophyta > Pinopsida > Cupressales > Taxaceae > Torreya > Torreya grandis. The sequence goes on from JARHVA010007644.1 coordinate 26,237, forward strand.
ATAAAAAAATTAATTTTTTACTTAAGTAAAATTCACATAAAGATATCAACTAAGTATTTGATAGTCTCCATATGACCTCAAAATTAGTCTATAATATTCCAAACAGGCCCCTTAAGGATGGATCACTCCATCTCAACGATCAAATTGATTCAATCTTGATTATCATATTTGGTCAAAGGTGATAAATCCATATAAATCATTATGGAAATTAATAAAGGCTTAAAATTATAAATTAGGTTATAATTTCTCATTTTGGAAAGGAGGGAGGAGGTTTTGGAGGATGAATTTTCTATACTCATCCCTCCTCCCCTTCCTTAGCCTTAGATGACTCCCATTAGTGAAGTCTCCAAGATTTTGATCCTTTATTTAATTAATTATTCTTAAAGTATTTTTTGATACATGTATGCATGATTTTTTTATATAAGTACCCATGTTTCTGTAAAGGTTCCATGAATTATGAACCTCCCCCAGTTTCAAAAAAGGTCTTGTGGAGCTTCAAGCTCCACCACAACCATTAATGGATAATAACAAGGGTGAAGGTAAAATATTATAAAATTTTAAGAATCATATTTTCAATTTTATCTTAGATATAAGGGGGAACAAAAATAGTATGGGTCCCAGTTTAGGGCTACTAGAAGCATGTGATAGCCAACAAGACCCAAAAAGGTCTCCATGGGACAAAACAAATACAAAGTGAAAAATATAAATTTTCATGTCTCAATACATATTTAATGTGGAAGGGAAAAAAAAGCTTATGGGGGTTTATTTTTTTTTCCCCCACCTCTAAGCCACCAGGACTATGTAATCATGGCTATAAAATAGGTCTACTAGGTTACAAAAGGGGTAAAATAACACACCTTTATGAGAAGGATTTATTTCTAGAAAAATATGTAATTTTAGGTTTTGAGACTTAATTCATGTTTAATATCATGAAAAAATTATAGGGGTCCCTTTTGGATTCAACTCACCTCTTAGTCACCACATATCTACAATCATTAAAACAAAAAGGTTTTTCTATATTTAATTAGTTCTAGTTTTGTAATAAAAATGTACAGGGTACAAACCATATAAGAGTTCATGTTTAAATATATAAAATCATGGTTTAAAATTAAATGAAATTAATTAAAATTATTTTAAAAAAAACTAATAATTGTGTAGTTTAAATGGGTGGTTGTCAAAATGGTTTGATTGCCTCCTAGTCGGGTATGGTGGGATCACCACATGGTTATGTCTCATGGTTCCACCTATAAACTTCCAAGTGGAGCCAATTTCATGAATTTATAACTCACCATGAAATATTATATCCCTTTAGGGACCTTCTCATATGTTTTACAATCACATGGGTGATGACCAATTAAACATTGGCCACCCTATAAGATAGATGTAGTGCCCTTCCTAAGGGCACGTGATTTATTAAAATTACCCTACATAGTGATAATTTTAAAAAAAATCATTTGGATAAAATAAAGAGTACAATAATTATAAAATTAGTAGAGGTAGATCCAAATTTTTACCAATTTTATTATAAAATTATTTTTGGCACTTGATTGCCTTGTTTTACATGATCGAAATGTATACAAAGTAGGGTTAATTTGTAAAGTAAAAGAACCATTATTGGTTGTTGAAGCTTTAAAAAAATCATAACTTTAAAATGGTAACACATAAAAATATTTCATAAATTGATACAAAATCCTAAAAAATCCTACATTATAATAAAATTGGTATAGGTAGAAATAGGTGCATTAAATATTACATAAAATTCATAAGAATGTATCCAACCATCCTCAACTTCACACAAAACTATGAATTCATAATTTTAAGAAAGATAACACTTTTTTTAGGCAATTGTAAAAACTATAGAGGTATACATGTCCATTCTATAATGTATAATTTTAATTTGAACATAATATAATCATTTTCTTATTTTTACAACTCAATACACTCACTAGAAAGAGTACACAAGTATTGAGAAACATCACACTATTTCCAATGAATTATTAAAAAATATATTCTAATATATTAATTTTTAAAATTAAAATAAATACAATAATCATGGATCTCAAATGGATAATATAATTTCTTTAAAATTATATACAAATTATTTCAATAAGATATTATTTACAAGGGCTCCACATGTAACCGCAAAGACAAAAAATTGAGGGGCTTTCCTCCCATAATTTTTACATTAATAGGTGGCTTCCATAGGAACACCCAAGACTAAAAATTCCATATATATGAATCATCACATCATTTTATAAGGTGGAAAAGTTGATAAATGGAGTTATATGGTAATAAGACTAGACAACGAAGAATAACTACAATATGCATCTAAGAGGGTATAAGTTCAAATAAACAAAAGAGGATTCCATTTTTTTTAAAAAAAATACAAGGAATTAAAAACATTAATTAAATGATAAAATAACACAAGGTGACCATACATATTTCCAACACAAATAGGCCTACCAAATGAGAAAAAGAACATGGGGAATTCCTCATCCTTATTTGACCATATCTTGGTCATGAGATGGCATACACACCTTATACCATGAAAATAACATGTAGGAGGGCATGGGTATTTTTAACCCACTTGAAAATACCAATACATAAAAATACACCATGTTGGAGGGTATGGGAATCTAGTTCCACTACCACTTCCACTACATATGAGGATACCAAACATGTAAAATCACATAATTTTTTTAAAAAATAACTCTAAAATTTAAGAAAAAATTAAATTACATAAAAATATCCAATATTTTTATGAGGTATATATCATATCCAATTCAAAATGGGCATTAAAACCACATGGTGGACATTGGCATACCATGGAATAAAAATAGAGAAAGAGGGTAAGATAAATGACCTTACACCTCTTAAAAATAACAAATGAAGGTATGAAGATAAATTTTATAAAAGACAAAACTAATTAAAATTATGAATGGAATCCTACCTTAGTTACTTATTGAATCCACTAAATAACACCTCTAATTATCAAGAGAAATGTTTAATCTCCTCATTATCTAAGCTCTTTCTCAATATCTTCCTCCTCTTTCTCCTTCACTTCTCCACTCCAAATTTCATAATTTCCAAAATGGACAAAAGTCATCTCAAGGAAGGCTTTCCTTCCTCATATAGGATCAAATCCAATCTATACAATCTAATGGTAAGGTGACATGTGTTCCTTCCCATCCCTTGGCTCTTGGTCAAAATTTTCCACCCCTCCATAACTCCACTTACAAGCTCATGTGGGAAAGTAAGAAATTACATAACTCATAAATGAACCCAAAATATCATGTTATAAATGGCATAATGGTTACCTCAAAATTACTATAATTCTGTTAAAATTACTCTCCAAATTTCCTATCAGTCCAAAGACACTAAATTCAACACAACATAATTGATAAGTACTTCATGTCACTCTAAAAAATTGGATCTTCCAATCCATCCAATTTTTGAGTTAAAGTGGACCACTTAAGTGGCTTAAAAACACTTTAATATTGAAATAAAAATTAAATATAAGTCCTACAGTTAATAATGAATGGTATGAATAGTATCAGGATGCAAAAAAAAAATAGGCCAACCTTCTGGAGGCCATAACATTTGACCCATAACTCTATTTGAGCTCTTCCACATGCCAAAATGATCGTATCAAAAATTTTGATTCTAAATTAAGAAACTCTATCTAATTATATTTGATTTTAATATTTTTCAAAGGCCAAACGTGATCATCTAAGGGTTTAAAATTAACGTTTAATCATTTTTGTAATAATTTTCTATTTTAAAAAATTGTATATTTTTAGAACCAGACATCAACTTGAATTGAATTTCAACCCATAGGATAATTTTAGTATTTAGGTTATTTTGGGAAATTTTTAGAGCTGCATGCACTTGCATGTGAAACTTACTATAAATAGTGGCTATTAAAAATAGACATTTTTTTTAGATTTTAGATTTTTAAATTTTTGCATATCAACTCTAAATTTTGAGTTGAGGCTTATTAAGCATGGTTTGGGTTTGTAATTATTTCAAATCATTTAATATGAATCAATTACAAGTATTTTTTTAAGATCTTGGCCCATTGGTAATTTATTTGTTTTGATAGCTTTTGGGTTCATTATTTGGTATCAGAGCAACTTCAAATCTTGAAAGAGTAAAGAATGGTGAGAGGATGACGAAGTTTTGCATAGATGAACCAGACTATACAAGATCTCTATATGCAAGTTCAACAATTAACAAAGGTTATCACCAATTAGCAAAGAAGACAAGGTGGTGATGAGGAAGACACATATCATGATGAAGAAGTTTAACAAGAACAACCACCATCAATAAAAGAGATCATGGTTTGGGATTCCCAAGGAAGAAATGAAGGAATCAAGGTTGATTTTTTAGATTATGGAGGTAGTTTAAAATTATAGGAGTTGATAGATTGGATGAATAGCATGGAGAATTTCTTTGAGTGGAAGACTATGAGATAAGATAAGAAGGTAAAGTTTGCATGCAAGAATTTAAAAGGTCATGCAATGATTTTGTGGGATCACCTACAAAAAGTGGGACAGATAAAAGCTAAGGAGAAGATTAATTAATGAAAAAATATGGAGAACAAGCTAAGGGAGAAATTTATTCCTATGGATTATGCACAAACCTTATACAGAAGATTTTAGAATTTGAGGCAAAAAGATCATAATATACAATAGTATACAGATGAATTTTATAAGCTTTCCATATGAGTGGAGCATGATGAAATATAAGAGGATGGTTACAAGGTATGTAAATGTTTTTAAATTTTCTATTCAAGATGAATTAAACATGAATAGAATACCTGACATGAAGGAGGCTTATCAATTAACTTTGAAGGTAGAAGAAAAACAAAATAGACAAAATTTCATAAGGACATCTATTGGTCCAAAAAGAGGTGGATCCCCTCTAATAAGGGGATGAGCTAGGCTTAATACCACCAGAGGTGGATTTAATGGCAATAAAGGTAAATCATCATGTGGTATAGAAAGGCAAGATGGTAATAGACAAGGGTTTCAATATCAACAAAGAAGAAGATGATTTGGATGAGGTTATGGTGGTGTTAGAGAATGGATTCTAAATCATCATAGATATTATGTTTTTTATATATATGGAGAATAAGGGCACAAATAATTTAATTTTCCACACTATTAATATCAATAAAGGAGGCAAAAAGATCACCCAAGATTAAATCTAGCTGAGGCTGAAACAGAATAGTAGAATACTAAAGTTGCATTAACTGATGTTGGAGAGAATCTCAGGATGAGAAGAACCATGATTTATCCAAGGAAGGATTGAGGGCAAAATAAATAAGTTGATGATGCATGGCTATGATCAAATATTTTTTTAACAAGATGTAATTTGGGTGGAAAGGTATGCAAAGTAATTATAGATGGTAATAGTTATGAAAATATGGTTTCTAAAGAAATGATTGAGAAACTAAATCTATAATGTGAAAATCATCCTAATACTTATCAAATTTCATGGTTTAAGAAAGGGAATGAGGTTACAATAGATAAAATGTGCTTAATAAATTTTTATATAGGAAAAATTTATAATGATGAAATATGGTGTGATGTTATTCCAATGGATATTTGTCATGTGTTATTGAGGAGACTGTGGAAATTTAATAGGAAAGTAGTTCATGATGGAGAAAATAAAACATAATTTTTTTGGATAGGTGGTATAATATTAGTTTTTTACCTCCTAAATAGGAATAGAAGACAAAAATCATGCTCTTTATGAAAGAATTTATCCAATATATGATGGTAGTAAGTTGTTGTTATAAATTAGTAGCAAAGAATAAAGAAATAGATTTGGTTCCAATACCAAAAAAAGTAACAATAGTGTTGAAATAATATGTATATGTTATGCTTGATGAGTTACCAGATGATTCACCTCTAAAGAGAGATATTCAACATCACATTGATTCAATTCTAGGATCATCTCTACCCAATCAAGTATCTTATAGGATGAGTCCAACAAAACATGTAGAATTAAATAAATAGGTTACTGAATTACTAAGGAAGAAGGTGATAAGGGCTCTAGAGAATGAGTCCTTGTGCAACACTATCATTGCTAACTCCAAAGAAAGATGGTGGATGGAGAATGAGTTTGGATAGTAGAGAAATTAATAAAATTATTATAAATTATAGGTTTCCTATACCTCGTTTAGATGATATGATGGATGTGCTTACAGGAGAAAAATATTTTACCAAGATTGATCTAAGGAGTGGTTGTTATAAAATTTTAATTCATGAAGGAGATGAGTGGAAAATTTCATTTAAGACTAGAGATGGCTTATATGAGTGGATGGAGATGCCATTCAGATTATCTAATGCACCTAGCACATTTATGAGGGTGATGAATATAGTGCTATGAGAATATACTAGTAAGTTTATGGTTGTTTATTTTGATGATATTTTTATATTTATTAAGACTAAAGAATAACACTTGTAACATTTGAGAATGGTAATGGATTTATTAAGAAAGGATAAGTTGTATGAAAATTTGAAGAGGTGTAGGTTTATGTAGAATAGTTTGGTATTATTGGGATTTGTAGTTTCAATAGATGGTGTGAAAATGAATGAATAAAAGATAAAGGTGATTTTTGAGTGGCCTATTCCAAAAACCATTATAGAGGTACTAAGTTTCCATGGTCTAGCAGCTTTTTATAGAAAAAATATTAAAAGTTTTAGTAGTATTGTGGCACCAATAATATATTACATGAGAGGGAAGGAATTTTCATGGACTAGATCAACTACAAAAGGTTTTGAAATTTTGAAGAATAAGATTATATAAAGACCAATTTTAGCATTACCAAATTTTAATAAAGTGTTTGAGGTTGATTGTGATGCTTTGTTTGTGGGAATCGGTATTGTGTTGAGTCAAGAAGGAAAGCCAATAACATATTTCAATGAGAAAATAAATGAGGTAAGGAAAAGGTATTCTATTTATGATATTAAAATTTATGCAATTGTACAATCATGAAGACATTGGAAGCATTACCTAATGCCTAAGGAGTTTATTCTATTTACAAATCATGAGGCTTTGAAGTATGTGAATACACAAAAGAAGTTGAATAGTAGACATGAAAAGTGGGTTTATTTCTTTCAAGGGTATACTTTTGTGTTGAAATATAAATCAAGAAAATATAATCAACTAACTAATGCATTTATTAGGAGGGTAGCATTATTAACTATTATAGTGAGTAAAGTAATAAGATTTGAAGTTATTAAAGAATTATATGATATTAATCCATATTTTAGCAAGGTAGTTGAGTAGTGTAAGAATTCATTAATAGGTGGGACAAATGCTATTCATTATGAGTATCTTATACAAGAAGGTTATCTCTTCAAAGGGAAATAATTATGCATTCCAGTTGGGTCTCTATGAGACAATATAATAAGAGAATTACATAGTGGTGGTTTGGCTGGACGTTTTAGTAAAATAAAGATAATAGATTTGGTGGAGGAAAAGTATTTTTGGCCAAACATGAAGAGAGATGTGACAAACTATGTTTCAAGGTGAAGAATATGTTAGGTGGCTAAAAGGCATGCATAAAATACTAGACTATACATGTCATTATCAGTTCTAAGAGGACCATGGATAGATTTAAGTATGGATTTTTTGTTGGGATTTATAAAAACATAAAGAGGTAATGATTCAATTTTTTTTGTTGTAAATATATTTTCAAAAATGGTTATTTTCATTGCATGTAATAAAACCAATGATACCACTAGAGTTGCAGAGTTATTTTTTATGGATATTATGAGATTGTATGGTATTCCAAAAACTATTAATTCAGATAGGGACACAAAATTTCTAAGCCATTTTTGGAGGAATTTGTGGAAGAATATGGGTACTACACTATAATTAAATATTACATATCACCCATAAATATATGGATAAACCAAATTTATGAATAGGAGCTTGGGAAATTTATTGAGATGCATAGTGGGAGAGAAGCCAAAGTAATGGGACTTGGCTTTACCACAAGTTGAGTTTGCATATAATAGTTCACTAAATAGATCAACAAGAAAGTAACCTTTTCAAATTGTTTATGGGAGTTATCTTATTGGTATATTATATTTGGTAAAATTTCCAATTGTAGATCGAATTAGTGATGATGCAAGCATCTATAGAGCATATAGAATAGTTACAAGGAATAAGAAGAAAGTTGTAAGAAAGTTATGAGAAATATAATGTAGAAGTGGATGTCAAAAGAATATCTAATGTGTTTGAAGAAGGATATTTGGTAATTTTTTACTTAAGTAAAGAGATGTTTCCAAAAGGCACATACAATGATTGAAGTACAACAAAATTAGACCATGCAAAATTGTGAAGAAAATCAACAATAATCCATATGAGGTAAGTTTACCATAGAATATTCTTATACCTCCATTATTTAACATTTTAGATTTATATAAATTATATGTATAAGATGGTGAAAATGATGAAGATGAACAAGTAAAATGGGAACAACAAGTTCTAAAGAAGAAGAAAGAAAAATAGTGTAGGTTTTGAATATGAAGACAATGAACACAAGGAAAGGGAATTATAATAAGTATTTGGTGTAGTAAGAAGTATTTTAGCAAGAATAAAACAATTATATTATATAATGGGATCTAAATAATATTGACAAGGAAAAATGGAAGCAATACAATCAGGGTAACTCGTAGGCGTTGAGTTTTTTCAACCATAGGAGAATGATGCAATAAAAATAAGCCAACCATTTAGAGGCCATAAATTTTGACCCATAAATCTGTTTTATCTCTTTCACATACCAATAATAATCATATAAAAATTTTATATTTTGACCTAAGCTACTCTATCCTCTTAAATTTGATTTTGATATTATTTAGAGGCCAAATGTGATCATTTGAGGGTCTAAAAATGACGTTTAATGATTTTTTCAAGAATTTTTTATTTCTATAAATGGATGTCAAACTCAATTAAATTTCATACCATAGGATAATTTTAGTATTTAGGTTATTTTTAAAAAAAATTAGAGCCACACACGCTTGCATGTGAATTTTACTATAAATAGGGGCTACTAAAAATAGACATTTTTTTAGATTTTAGATTTTTTTAATTTTTACATGTCAACTCTAAATTTTTAGTTGATGGTTATTTAAGCATGGTTTTAGTTTATAACTATTTCAAGTCATTTTATATAAATCAATTCTAAGTATTATTTCAATATCTTGGTCTATTGGTAATTTATTTATCTTGATAGTTTCTGGGTTCATTATATCCAATGGAGTGAATAGTGATAAATGGATCAAAGACATCTACACTTATAACTATGTCCATAAATATAAGATTAGTTTGGATCATGGTAGGGTTAATTATACATGTCATCAATTTAACAATTATTTGTTCATTCCTACCGTAGTCTTAGTTACATCATCGACCTCCCTTGTCTCATGTACAACATTATGCACATAAAATTCCTACCATAGATAGTCAAATTTATAGAATTAAAAAAATACAATTGATCTCAATCCACACAACATGAAAATGACATATCTAAGGCATCATATATAATTTTAATCAAATAATACCAATCATCTAAATATATGATAATCAAATATATGATTAATAATAATGGCTATAGTAGTATGGAATCAATACTCATCAATATGGATAACCAAAATAACACAATTAAAATGAATTAACAATTAATATAATCATCATCTAATCTAATAATATAATTTTTTTGTCATAATAAAATGAAAATCATCACATAATTTATATAGAATCTCAATCTCAATCATAAGGACTCAATAGCAACTCATGTCTCAACAACACATTAAACATATCTCAAATCAAAATGTGTATAAAAAAACATGTATAAATTAATAATTATGAAAATAGGAGTCTCATATCTCCTTACCCTTATGCATACTTCCTCATGAAAGTCACTAAATATAAAAAATCTAGTTTAAAGGTTGTTATAATAATCACTAGGAAACCTACTGGCTTATTTCAATGGTCTCTCTAATTTAATGATCAAATAACTCTAATAACATATCACGATGTGAAATTTGATACACTAAAATTCCCAATATCATAAAATGAACCATCTCTATCACTTTAGGAGTTAGAAGGAAACATATGCTAATATTTAAAATAACAAACAAGGCTAAGGATCACACCATCTTTACAACCTCTAAAGAAGGAACACGTGAGACAATGTCTCCCCACTTAATCAACAAGTTATGTAACAAGTCATAATATTGTCTCATCCATTAAATATAATAAGTACTACTCCCACTCTCAATCAGGGTGAAAGGTACACAAAAAGGCTCATCAAAATAATACATTTAAACAAGTTGAGAATATACAAATCCAATCAAGGAGTAAAATTAATTATCTAAGCAACCAAACTAAATCCAAAAAGGACAAAAAAAAAAAAATATTAATCAACCTAATATAATACAAAAATAATTAAGGTGAAAAATGGCTAAATAACCTAATTTAATCTAAAACTGAATAAATTAAAGAAAAATATTCAAATCTCTAATAATTAATAAAGTTTAAAAATAATAAATTGATAAATAAAACTTTAAATCCATATCAAGTAAATCCATAAAAATATGATTCCAATCAACTTATAAATCAAAATGAAGAACTAAAATAGATTTAAGGTACTCCACACCACATGGTAAAATTTCAAAATTTCAAATACAATAATACTAAAGAGTGTTGCCTTGGAAGACCACAAATGTGGAGTAGAGAGCTATCATATAAACAAATAGAAACACAAATATTCCATAATTTAATGAGACATGTAAAATACATTGCAAATCCAAGTTTACATAACCATCACATAGTTACCAACCTATAAGTGGTAAATATCACATATTTCCATAAATAGGAGGAAAGGATTACACTACATGGAGTAATCAAGTTAATCAATCTATAAAACTTATTTAGCCAACACAAAGTAAAATGTACTAGTTTTCAAAGGCCAAGTAATGTATTAGAAACAACACTAAATAAATAATTCCTCAATCAAAAGGAACACTTAATATCATGTCATATATAACCCACTCAAAGGACTTATAATGATTTCATGTGATGGTGAGAGAGTGTCAAGACATATCAATTATAGATAAGTTATAACAAAACAAAACCTCTCCAAATGAATGTAATGTATGAAATACCAATCCATGAATAAAATCTTAACATATAGGAAGTCACTAACAAAACATATTGCACTCTTATGATATGAAGAGAATTCACACCACTCGCACATGGTGCTAATCCTTAATGGGTATTTTAAGATCCCTTCCTATAAAATTGATGACAATAATGTGAAAAAAAAACTATAGGTGAAGATATACTTAGGTTATAATCATCACATGCTTGCGCAACACCCATTACACAAGGCACAAGTGGGCATTCATGACTTTTCATACCAATAAAAATTTCTAATGAAAACCAATGTGTTTGATCTAAGGTGATTAAAAAGGTTCAAGGAACCTTTCTTCATCATAATCATGAACTATGATAGGTATTCACCTACCCAAAATGGTACACATTAAACACTCACAAAACTCAGCTAGACTAACACTTTAACAAATATAAGAAGGTAAAAGTAATCTTAATGATACACACTCATTCCAACAAAAATCCATAACTCAAAAGGGTCTAAAAACAAAATCCAAATTCCAATACTCATGTGCCATGTCAATTATGGTGCCTTGTAACTTGGTCTATAGAGATCCAATCTAAAACCATATGCTCATGACATTCTAGGCAACTCAAACAATAATTGATGGAAACCTTGTGAATAAAAATCCATCATACAAGGATTCAATGTAAAAATGTCACTTCAAGATGATTAATAAAATGAAACCACTAAATAAATCATACTCTTAGGCAAAAAAACATCAAGAATCAACTATGTGCAACACCTACATAACTCATAAACTCATACTCAATGATGGTCCAAAATTCATAATCCAAACAATGGTGTGGTATGGTTAATTAAATAAAGAACTAAAATCCTTGGCATAAAAATATAATAGGATTCCACATGCTACTATCTCATTTAAGTATTTTCATAATACATACTATCAAAAAGGATGAAATGGTCAACATAAAAAGAGAAGACATCAAATAATTAACATGCATATAATTTAGGATAACACAATCTATGCTAAACTATAATCACTAGGCATACATTATACAATCTACTAAAAAAAATGCATACCTTTATCACAAGCATGTTTATAAATGAGGAGGTACACCCACTCAGTATTAATTTTACCTATATCTATGAAAGAGACTTTTTTTACATCAATGCAATTAACACTCATAGTTAATGGACCCAACTAGGTGACACCACCATAAAATCAAAACTTATCTAAGGAAATTATCCCGTTATTATAAAGGAGCTAAAACTATCATGGATTCATCAATACATTCAATATGTTCCACAAGTAGGAACGTACACTTTAGCCTTCATATCAACAAGGAAACCAAAACACATCCCTCTTGAGATATTTATTAACAATGTCACCTTTGAACCACCATTGGATGAACAAAAGGACATTCTCTAAGCCAATAATTTAATAAATGGGTTCATAACCTCAAATGGTTATTAACCACAATATTTCAATATCAACATCCAAACTATATATGTATACCTTAGGTATCATATAAACATGCATACAAACTAATAAAACCACTCTAACATAGGCATACATTTAAATAAGTTGAAAATCACAACTAATTGGTGCTAAGATGTATCAAAGGTTTGTAAGTTATTTTCCAACCCACATTGACATCAAAATCCAATGTATATTCTCTATAATGCATGGCTAAAAATAAGGAATATATCACTAACAAAAAGAGATAATGGAAATTTCCCATAAGTATGGGAGAAAAAAAGTGATCCATAGGAGGCTACTTATCAAGGCCATCGACATGGTATCACTAGTCCATCACACATGGCGAGGATGAAATATAATAATAATTACATGTGCATGGATAGGTTTCAAGTGGAAACCTATGTGTAACACCATGAGTATCTTGATCCCTCAAATAGAAAAAATATGTCCTTAAGTCTATATAAACCTTCGTTATTCACATATATGAGAAACAATGCACAAAATCTTTCTAGAAATATTCACAATATAAGAGTTGGAAACCAATGAAAAGGGTTATGTATTAACTAAAAGCATCCATATCCATCTATTTTCATAACTCAAGGTGAGATAAACATATAACAACCTTATATCACACTCCAATTAAGTGGCAAGGTAATGTTTGCTTGAAATGGGGTCATTAAACATAGAGAGTCTCATTTAGACCCCAGACATACAAGATGCTATACTATCTACCTGAGATCAATCTCCATGGTTTTGATAACCAAGGTCAACCTATCAATTTAATCATCTAATAAGTCCTCCAAGTAAATATGTGTATGAAAATGTTCATGGGAAAGTACCATCAACATAACACAAAATATCACATTCACAAGCTAACAATATCTTGGCCCTCCCAGCCATATAACTTACTCACACCTGATTGGAACATTATTCCAAGACTTTATCAATCCTCATATGTTCAAATAGATGGGTGGATGTCTAAAAATTCTACCATAATTATATCATGCACAAATACATAAATAACAAGCCCAGCATATGTTACTTGGTCAAAGATTCCATATTCTAAGGAACTCTTCATGTGTATTATCCTTACCACTTGAATGAGTCATAAAACCTAATAAGTACATGCATTGGTTCATTTTATAATGATCAATACCAAAAAATGATCCCTAGATATCCCAGTGTTTTAACCCTAATTTGATATAAAAATTTCATGCCAAAAGTTTTATATGATTAAAACACATAGAAAATCAAGTGATTATTCTAATTTATAATGCACATCATACATAGCTTCATTTCCCATTGGCTATTCAATAGTGTGGTATGAGATGCATAATTCATATAAACAAACTCACATGCCTAAAAAAAATGAATGCAATGTGAAGTTGGTTGCATGATCACTATGCAATCATGCTGGCCCAACTTACTATAATTGGTGTACAAGATATCAAACAAGCATATAACTCTTTAAGCCATCTTAACTAATGCCATAACTATAAGACACAAAAATAAATTTAGATTAATTTGAGGTGGATTTGAGCAACCACTAGATCAAACTATAATATCTAACTCTTATTGTGGTACTCAAATATGTTTCTAGATAAATCAAGACAATCATAGGGCTTGATTCACACTTAAATTGTCGTTAATAATAATTTTTTTAATTAGCTTAAATTCAAGGAATGATATCAAATAAAAATTGTATAGTCTAGATATGACCTTGAAATGGGTCTAAAATATTCCAAATAATCCCCTTGAGGATTGAAGACTCCATCTCAACCCTTAGATTGATTCAACCTCAAATATCAAATTCAATAAAAGGTGAGGAAGCCCTAGAATTTATTATAGAAGTTAATAAAGGCATCACAATTTTGTATTTTTTAAATAAGGGAGGAGTTTTTGGAGGATAAATTTTCTATGATTATTTATTTTCTCCTTCCTCAACCTTGGATAATTACCATTAATGTAGTTTCCAAGATTTTGATCCTTCCTCCAATTTCCTTTTTTTATTTTTTTCTATACATGTATAAATTAGTTTTTTCTATAGGTACACATATTTTTAAAAATGATATAAAATTTCTTAACCTCCCTATTTTATTAAAAAAATTTGGCGAGCTTCAAACTCTACCACATCCATTAATGGCTACTAGTAAGGTTAGAGGTAAAATTTCAAAAAATATAAAGTTTCATTTTTTAAATTTTTGTTAGATTGAAGGGGGAATTAAAGATCATGGTTCCCATTTTGGGGCTCCCAAGAGCCCATGATATCTAAATAACCCCAAAAAGTCCTCTATATGACAAAATCAAAACAAAGTGAAAACTATGAAGTTTCAAATTTTAAAACTTATTTCATTTAGAAGTAGACAAAATTTTGATAACATTACCTTTTGGGTTATCCTACCTTCAATAAAATAGAACTCCACAACCACATTTACAAAATAGGTTTATTAGGTTTAAAATGGGGTCAAAGAACACAAATATATGATA
Source organism: Torreya grandis (assembly GCA_037957365.1). Lineage (NCBI taxonomy): Eukaryota > Viridiplantae > Streptophyta > Pinopsida > Cupressales > Taxaceae > Torreya > Torreya grandis. Next base: position 41,362 of record JARHVA010007644.1, read on the forward strand.
AGGGGATCAATTCTATAGAAATACAAATTTTAAGGCTTCAAAACTTAATTCATGTAGAATACCATGAAAAAAATAAGGGGGTCCATTTTGGGGTTATCTTGCCTTCAAGTCATCATGTTTATGCAATCATCAAAATAAAAAGATTTATCTTTATTGAGATAGTTATAGTTTTGAATTTAAAATGTATAGGTTACAACCATATAAAAGTGTAAGTTTCAAAATCTACTAAAAGTCATGATTTAATATTAAATGAAATTATTATTATTATTTTTTAAAACCACTAATTATTTGGTTTAAGTGGGTGTCGGTCAAAATGGTTTGACATCCAATAGTGGGTTAAGGTGGGATCACCACATGCCTTGAGCCATGCAGTTCTCACCCCTAAATAAATCCATAAATTTCTAACTCACCATTTAATCCAATATCTCATTTAGGGACTTCTCATGTGTTGCATGGTCACATGGGTGACCGTCAGCTAAACACTAGCTACCCTATAAGAAGGGTGTAGTGCTCTTCCCAATGACACATGCTTTATTAAAATTTCCCTATAGGGTGATAGTTTTTTAAAATTGATTATGGAAAAATATGAGTCCAAAAGTTATAAAACTAATGGCATTAGGTCCAAATATCTACAATTTTTATTAACAAATATTTTGGCCACCTTATTGCCTCATTTTTCATGTCTAAAAATTACACAAATAGGGTTAACTTACAAAGGAAAAAAAAAATACTATTAGTGGCTAAAGCTTAAATATTCATAAATTTAAAATGGTAAAACTTATAAATATTGTATAAATTTGTACATGATCTTAAGAAATCATAATTTATAATATAATTTATGTATGGAAAATAGGTGAGTTTAAAAATTATGTAAAAAATATATGGATGCATATATCCTTCCTCGACTTCACACAAAACTTTAAATTTCAATATTTTATAAAATATAACACTTTTATTTTTAATCAAATTTAAAAAATTTATACACACACACATGCGCGCGCGTGCGCACACACACACACACACACACACACACACACACACACACACACACACACACACACACACACACATTTCCATTATAGGATATACAATTTTGCGTTGAACATAAGATAATAATATCTTTATTTTTACAACTTAATACACTTACTAGGAAGAGTATGTAAGTGCTAAGAAACATAACACTATTTCTAATGATTTATTAAAAAAAAAATTCTAATATATACACATTTTAAAATGAAATAAAAATAACAATTATGTCTCTCAAATTTCCAATATAATTTATTTACAACTATATAAAAAGTTTTTTAAAAAGATGGTCTTCATAAGGACTCCATATGCAACCAAAAGGCCAGCCAAAGGATGGGCTCACCTACCATAATTTTTTCATAATTAGGCACTACCATAAGAACCATAATGACTAATAATCCTACTTTTAGGCATCATCACATTATTATTAAGGTGTAAAAGTCACTAAATAGAGGTTTATATGGTAATAAGACTAAATAAAGAACACTCACTAGGAAATGTATCTAGGAGGTTATAAGTTGAACTATAAAAAAGAGGATTTATTTATAAAAACAAAAATAAAAAGAATTATAAAAATAATTTAAATTATAAAATAACACAAGGAAACAATACATATTTCCAACACAAATATTATCACTAAATGAGAAGAATAACATGGAGACTTCTGCACCCTTGTTTTACCATCTCTTGGCCACGGGAGGGTATACATACCTTCCACAATGAAAAATAACATATATGAGGTCATGGGGATTTATACCCACTTTCCACTACTATTATATACAAATAAACCATGTACTAAACCATGGGAATCTAGTTTCATGACCACTTCCATTACATATGTGTACACCACAAGAATGCAAATTCACATAAAATTTTAGCAACATAATACTACCATTTTAAGAAAATAAAATTACATAAAAATATATGAAATATTTAGGATGTATATTACACATCCAAGTACACGTGGGAATTAAAACCACATGGTGTCCATTCTCACAACCATGGAATAGAAATAGAGAAAGAGAGTAAGATAAATATCCTTACACCCCTTGTAATTTACAAAAAATGAAGGTCAAAAGATAACTTTAATAATTTAAAAAATTAATGAAAATTGGGAATTAAATCTCACATTATTTCATTCTTTAATTTACTCAAGAACACCTCTAACAAGTTTTGGAAAAGGCTATGATCGTCCTTCTCTAATCTTTTCCTCGAGATCCTCCTCTACTTTCCCCTTCTCTTCTCCACTTCAAATTTCCAAATTTCCAAAATGAGTGAAAGTACTCTCAATAAAGGTTTTCCCTCCTCACTTATGCTCAAATAAATTCTATACAAGCCAATGGGAAGGCAACATCTATTCATTCCCATAGATTGGCTCTTGATTAAAAAATATTCCCCTCTATAACTCTATATACAATCCCATGGGGGAAATAAATCAAATCTATAACTCATAAATGAATCCAATATTATATGCCATAAATGGAGAATGTTCTACCTAAAAATTCATATAAATATCCTATAAATACTCTCCAACCTTCTTATTGGTGAAAGGATAGAGAGTATCTAATAACTACATTACGTCACTCAAAAAATTTCGCTCTTCCAATTTATCTAAGTTTTGAGTCAAATGGGGAAACTTAAGTGAATTAAAAGACACTTTAAGAATGAAATAAATCTTAAAGATAAATCAAAATGTTAATAATTAATGGTGTGAATAATATCCAAGGGGTTGAATAATGTTAAATGGGTTACAAACATCTACATTTCTGACTAGGTCCATAAGGATACAAGGAGTTGTTTGGATCATGGTAGGGTTAACTAGACATGTCATCACTCTACCAATGATGTGATCATTCCCAATGTAGTCATAGTTCCCTCGTAAACTTTCCTTTTCACTTACACACCATTGCACACATAAAATTCACTATGCTACATAGTTAAAGCTACAAAATATAAACAAGCTAAGTAATACAAATACACACAACATGCACATGACATATCCAAGGAATCACATATCATTGGTAATAAAATAATTCCAATATTTTAAAAATAGATTTATAATTTTATACATTAAAATAAACTCTAGTAATATAGAATCAATTCTCATCAATATGGATACCAAAAATAACATAAATAAAATAACATCAAAATAAATATAATAATCATATAACTATTCTAGTTTAAATAAATCAACATTATCACATATTATATATATTATATTTGTCTCAATCATAAGGAATTGATAGCACCCCATGTATCAATAATACATAAATCATGTGTCAATTAGATATGTGTACAACACTACTTGTTTAATTTAAGCAATATGAAAATAGGGGTTTCCATATTAGAGTAAGAGAATATCAAGATAATTCATATACAAAGATAATTTATAATTAAAAGTTTCCTACTAAAAAACCATCCATTATTGACAAAGGAAAAATAATATTTTAGGACAATAAACATAATTAGAGTACAAAACTTTTTGCATTGCTAGATCACGCATTTCTAGGTCACAAATATAACAACAACAATAACAACAACAAAAATTCAAGCTATATGTCTAAGGGTTGGATCATTTGAAAATAATATTATAAATTCACAAAATCTAGATCATTATAATTCCAATTAAACTTTTTCCTCTCCATTATGGAGCTTTTTGCCTCAAAATATGCCATATTAGTTATGGGTTCAAAAATGGAATACATTTACAATCAATGGTTCAAATAACTTGCATAATATTTAAGTGAATCCAAGTGAAGTTATAAGAGATATTCTTAAAAAAAGTTAATCACTTTGTACTAAACATATTCTAAAAAAAATTAGATAATATTGTGTTTATCATATAATACATGGACATCATATTGACATTTTTTTGGTATTACATTAGAAGAGTCAAAATCAAGGCATGACTAAAGTAAGCTAGTCACCAACCAATAATCAGAAAAGTAAGCCAATAAAGTTTCAGAACAAAGGAAATATATATTGATTGATCCAAGTAATTATATTGTCACATACCATTGGTTGTATCCTTAACTAACACACATATTAATTCAAATCATTCTAAAAATATCAAAAAAATTAAAAAAAAATTGAAAAAATAAAAAATCATTAAAAATATTCAAATAATAAAAAAATTAAGACCTGATAATGACATAATTGTTAAATTATACTATTTACATATATTATTTATCACATGTTTTGGAGGTGTCATATTGTTTTTCATATACACATGCATTTAATGTTATATAACTATGATGTATAACATAAATATCATAGGAGGACACATATATGTTGAACTATCCTATACCAAGTGGCCATACCAATGAGTTAGGTACCTTATTCAATGGGTCACATTATCATAGGTATATCTTTCTATGACATTTTGCATTGCTAATATATATATAATGATTATGCATGTATTTATAGTTACTCATATCTTACATAGTGCTACATGAACATGTCACTTTAGTATGATGTGGAATTTATATACATAGTTAATGTAGAATAGTTTTCACTTGTTCTATCCTTTATTGATGTTTTTATTCTTGTATGATAGCCTACTCATTATTTTTATATTGCATGTTTTCCTTAGCCTTGTGTGTGTGACATTTATTTTTTCCTTATTTATGGAACTTATCCTTATTTTTTATGACATATTCATGTCCCTTGTTTATGTCCCCTTGGAGTTATTTGTTGTGACATATTTATGTCCCTTATTTTCAAATGTTAGCCTTATGTATGACTTTTTGTGCTTATGAGTGGACTAATAAAGGATTGTATATTGATATTTTTGATTTTATATGTGTAGTGATACATCACACACTTCCAATTTTTTATAGTGATATGATTCATATCATGCACCTCTTTATGACGTATACTTTTTCATTTTTTATATAATTAATGGATAAAAATCCATCCCTAATCAATGATTTTATCTTGACATAACACTTATATTTTTACATGACATATTTTGTGTACATGATTTGATGACATATACATTTATATGATAACATATTATTTATATGTTTCTATGATTATACATGATTACACCTTTATACATTACATGATATAGTTAACTCATCTTTTGAGATGAGTGACTTACAAGATATAACACTCACCTCAATAAGGGAGCATATTTATAGAGACACAAAGCACCATAAACATAAAATATAATTTTTGGATGGAGTTTATGATTTTAGAAATTCATTGTCATTTAGATATATGATTGGTTTATATATGTGATAGTTATTTACACATTAAGACATATAGTATGGGTATATTACATGTGTATTCAATCATTTTATAGAGACATGAGTTATAAAATATAGATTAAAATACATGAACGAATATGCCATAAAAGTGCACATAATTTATTGGGGAAAACAATACTATATTTTTACACATAGATAAAAATGAGATACATGTAATATTTTATCATATAGATGCATATAACTATATATAAATTACCACCAGTTAATGATTTAAGGTGTTGGTTCATGTGCATACACATTTTGATAGTTTATATTTGGTTCTATTTCAGTGAGGAATGATACTTTTTCATGCAAATTTACACTTTTTTATATTAATCACTATTTTAGTTGATTATTTACAAACATAATTAAATGGCACCAATTAGAATTTATAACTATAAGTTTGTTAGAAATGGTTGATTCACAATTTTAGAGTAATATACATTTAGGTTCAATAATGTTCAATAGCCATGAAATTACCTATATCTAACCCATTATGTGGTTCCCACATTACCATATTGAGGTTTAATTTTATCTATATGTGTTGTTATAGTTGAGATTTAATGACACTCAATGGTCATAACACTACTTTGCATTCATGAGGGTTAGGGAATTTATCTTCACAACCAAATGGCTTGCATATTTTAAAAAAACTAACACTCATCCAAAATCTCCATGCGTTTAAAAAATAAAATAAAATTTATATAATGCTTAAAAAGGGAATAATAATATCCAAAACGTTACATGGAAACATGGTTTACTCACATACAAGTGTAATCCATCCTTACTCTTACAAATTTTTCAATTTTCAATTTCAAATTTCACATATGGACTTTGACTACTAAGTTTTCATGTAGAAAAGTTCTACATTTGGAGCCATCTCTAGAAGATAAAATGTGTTGTAAACACTCAAGTATACTTTATCCTTTTATTCTAGTATTTGTATTACATTTCAGTGCTAGAACAAAAGGTGAATTTTTAGAGACTAAAATATGTATGAGACACTAGAATATGTAATTTTTAACTTAATCATAAATGACTTGTATACACATATATGCCTCTTGGTTTTTATTATCTCACATCCACATGTTTGATATGAGTATGACCCTCCTATTTTTTATCAATAACCTACATGAACCTCTCAATTTATGTAAAAATAGTTAGATATCTTACTCAAACATATCCCAATAATTATATCCCCATTATATTTTCCTATAAATAAACATCAAAATTTAAAAAAAAGTCACCAAAATATACCTAAGGGTGACATTAGTGACCCTCACCCAGTAATGATTAATTTAAAGAATTAAATCATTCCTATGGGTCAACCCATTAACCTAGAATGTTTGTGGAATGAAAAAAAACCCCAACTAGGATTGTATAAATAAAAATCAAACCCTCACTTTATAATCACTTAGAACTTGTTTATCAAACATCTATATACTATTTCAAATTGATAAAATCTTCCGTGTTCTTCACAAATTACAAATTAGTGAATATGATTAGTTATTATCCAAGTTTGAAGTTCATGAAGTTACGTCAAGAGTGAATATTTTAAGGTATCAAAATATAGATTCTAAGTGCATTCATGTAACAAAGTAAAAAAATTTCACATTCACATTAAGGTGAACAATTACATACAATTTGACTTCCCTCTTTGTAGTATTGGATACATAGGCAACAATTAGTCATAAATGGAGGTGATTTGGGTTAGCTCATCTTATTACACTTCCCAAGTTTTTATAAGTTTCTACACTTCAAAATCATACTTAAGATTTTAATGAGAATGATATTTACTTATAGAGTTATGAAAATATTTAGGCATCAAGATCACACACACATAAGTTTTATAAGCATATGTATCTAGTTGTATGGTTATAGAGAGGCAAATGAGTCAAGGACAATAATGTTAGCCTTAGTTTCTAGTATTGATGTTTCTACCCCAATATGACATTAGAGACCTTGCATGTACAAAAAGATAGATCTAGATTCAAGAAAATCATAAGTCTCCTTATATACCTTTCCCACTATCAGATGTTAGTCATAATCAATCAGTTACCTAAAAAATATAATTATATTCATCTCTCTAGTAATTTTTAAATTTGGAATATGCCACTTGTCAAATCTATTTCAATAGTCTACATTCAAATCTATGATTAATTATCACTCTTTAAAATTTTAATTAAATTTGATTTTGCATATTAATTATGATTACAAAATCCAAATTAGTGTAAAATAGACCCAACTCTTCTATTCTGGTTTTTAATCTAGTAACCTTCATCAATGGAGGATCAAATGCCTTAACCCTTGGTTCCCCTTTTGGCTAGGATATTTTCTTAATTCTATAGTTAGTTTTTTTATTCATCATATTTTTTCCTCCTTGGGCTCTACCTTTTATTATGATACCATTTCTTCCATGTCCTCCTCCTTTTATACTACTAGATTTATTACAACTATTGTATATTTTTTGCCATTACTTTAGAATACTAATTATCTACAACTTATTCCAAAAGAATTATCCTCACCCTAGAGCATTTACAGTAATCCTTTACATTTGAACTTAATTATACAAATGTACTCTTATACTAGCATTGAATTTCTCACAATCCTTAATACTTGTGAATTTTTCATGCATAGATACCTTAATTTTCCTCTATACACCATAAATATAGTTCTCTCTATGCAATTTACCCAATAATATAATGATTATGAAAATCCTGGCATCCCTCATTTATAACCTAAAGTGCATAAATTCCACCACCTACCTATAAATCAACCAATCAAATACTCTTTAAATGGTCAAAGTTTTAAAATATGGCCATTTCACACCATTTTCTTATGACTTTCCATATATTTAATATCTTCCTATATCTATATATGCATAATATTTTTCACATATTTTATATCATGCCCTTGCTTTGTGTGTACCATCCTATGGTTCACTTTTATTTCTTTGTTACACATATTTTGTCTATACATTATATTTTATATTGTGCATCATGATCCATGTATTATTTTTTATGAAACATTTCCACTTATTTATGTTGCATCAATTCAAAACACACAACCCTCTCCTACCAAATAATATGCATTAAGTCCACTTGCACATCATCTTACTTGTAAATTTCTCAACATGCCTCTGATTTTTAATTTTTATGAGTCATGTTCACCATTATTTAGAATAATCCACAGTGTATGATTATCCATCCCAAATATATCGATAGATATTTGTTCTAAAAATCCCAAAAGACTTCTCACTTAACTCACCTAATTTTATTTATAGGATAACTTGTAATTATTATACACATTGTATAAATAATATAATGAAATAAAATTAAAAACAAGATAAGATTTTTGTGGATC
>JARHVA010007644.1:55000-70000 GCA_037957365.1 Torreya grandis
ATAAAGGAAGAAAGGACTTCATGGGAAATCCCCCCCAAGGACAACTTCCTTCACCCCAAGCATCGCTCACAACTGAAGATAACGAGGAGAAGCCAAAGGTTTAGTGAATATGTCTGTAATCTGCTCAGCTGTAGGCACAAACTCCAAAGAAAGAACTCCATCTTGAATAAGATGTCGAATGAAGTGCATGTGAATCTCAATGTGTTTTGTCCATTGATGCTCAATAGGATTGTGTGAAATAGAAATCGCACTTTGGTTATCACACCAAAGAGTAGTAGGTTCCTGCTATGTGAAGCCAAACTCTCCAAGCAACTGTTGAAGCCAAAGTATCTCCTGACTAGCTTTGACAACACCTCGATACTCAGCCTCAGTAGAGGACAATGCAATAGCAGTCTACTTTTTGCATGCCCAAGCAACTGGACCTGAACCAAGTGTGAAAGCAAATCCACAACTGGACTTGTGAGTGTCAACATCACCAGCCCAATCAGAGTCAGTGTATCCAACAAGCTGTGTAGAACTCTGTGGTGTGTAATGTATACCAAAGTGAGTGGTGCCCCGAATGTAGCGCAAAATACACTTGGTTGCTTGCCAATGACTCTCATGAGGCTCATGTGAGAACTGAGAGACAAGGTTCACAGCAAATGTGATGTCGGGACGGGTATGAGTCAGGTATAAAAGACTACCTACAAGTTGCCTATACAAAGTGGAATCAACAAGAGGAGTCATACAAGTGGCAGACAACACAATACCTGACTGATATGGAGTGGGTGCAGGCTTACAATCAACCATGCCAAATCGATGAAGAAGATCTATCGCATACTTCTGTTGTCCAATAGAAATGCCCTCAGAAGATTGAAAAACTTGAAGACCAAGAAAATAATGTAGAAGTCCCAGATCTGTCATATCAAACCTATCTGCCAACTTGTCCTTGATGTCATGTGTCAAGGAATCTGAACTGCCAGTGAGGATGAGATCATCAACATACAAAACCAAAATGACAAGCTCCTCACCTTGCTTCAGGATGTATACATTGTGATCTAACTCACAATGAATAAAACCAGAACTCAAAAGAAAACTATCCATCTTCTCATACCAAGCTCTAGGAGCTTGTTTGAGGCCATAAAGAGAACGATAGAGTCCACAAACCAAGGATGAGTCCTGCACAAATCCTGGAGGCTGCTCCATATAGATCTCCTCATGGAGATCACCATGTAAGAAAGCACTCTTCACATCCATCTGAAAAATAGACCAAGAATGTGAAGCAGCAAGAGAGAGTACAAGCCGAATAGAATCCATCTTAGCTACAGGGTCAAAGGTCTCAGAGTAATCAACCCCTTCAACCTGTGAAAAACCATTAGCTACTAATCTAGCTTTGTACTTATCTACTGATCCATCTACAACATATTTTGTCCTATAGACCCATTTACATTTTACAAGTTTTCTTCCCTTAGGAAGAGGGACAAGATCCCAAGTATCATTCTTCATTAATGAAGAATACTCATCATACATAGCAACATCCCACTCAGGTATACCAATAGCCTCAAAAAACAACACTGGATCATTTGTACAAGCTTGTCCCAAAAGAGCAACACCAGATGTCTGTGAGCGAGTGCGATGAGAATCAGATGGATCACCAATAAAAGAACCAGCTGCATGTAGAGTGCTCTTTGCCCATTTAGGCAAAGGTGGTGAAGAAGATGGCTATGGTGGCTGAATAAGTGTGACATCATCATCATCAACAATAGAAAGCAAATCCTCACTATCCTCAGTAGAAGAAGGAGGGGAAGAAGAAGAACTAGATGTACACTCCTGTGGAGTGGGTAGCTCATCAACCTGAACATCCCGTCGAAACAACACATCATGTGTGACAGGATCAAAAAGATGGTAGGCTTTTACATCTTCACAATAACCAACAAAAATGAGTGGTTGGCTTTTCTTCTCCAATGCTTTACGTTTGTCATCAGGAATGAATGCCCATGTTTGACTCCCAAAGATGCGAAAATCTGAAATATCAGGCTTGATCCCAGACCAAGCTTCTTCTGGTGTCATATTTTGCACAGCTTTATGAGGCATACAGTTTTGAATGTAGTTTGCACAATTTATAGCTTCAGCCCAATATTGTGGACCCAAATTTTTAGAGTGAATCATACAATTAGCCATCTCTTTCAATGTTCGATTCTTCCTCTCTGCTACACCATTTTGTTGAAGAGTGTGTGGTACAGTGAACTGATGTTGTATCCCATGCTCAATACAAAAATCATAGAAAGCATTACTGTCATATTCCCCCCCATTGTCATTGCGTATCTTCTTAAGAGGAAGAGATGATTGTTTTTCAACAAAGGCTTTGAAGGCCTTAAAAGTCTCAAAAACTTCACTTTTCAACTTGAGAAAATATACCCAAGTTTTACGAGTGAAATCATCAATGAATGTGAGTGCATATTTAGCCCCTGAAAAAGAAAGAGTTGGAAAAGTCATCAAATCACTATGAACCAACTCCAAGGGTGCATTTGCACGTGTGGCCTTACCAACTAGAAATGGATCCTGGTGCTTTTTACCAACTAGACAACCATGACACACCCCATCAATACAAGAGACCTTAGGAAGGCCTTTTACAAGATGTTTTGTACTCATTTGTTGCATATATCCATAACTCAAATGTCCTAATCTCTCATGCCACAATTTGCTGAGATTATTACCATGTGCTATAAGTGAAGAACCAGAAGACATAAAAGACTCAAACTTATCAAAAGTATAGAGTCTTGCAGTATGGTCTGCTGTACCTATAGCAACTATCTCACTAGGATCATTACATTCTCTTATTACAACATCATGTGAAGTAAACTCCACAGTTTTACCAGTACCAAAATTACATATTTGATATATAGAGAGAAGATTAGAAGAGATTTGGGGTACAAGTAATACATTGTTAAAACATCCATCTTGTTTATCAACAGTACCTGATCCCAAGACTTCAATTTGTGAGGAGTTACCCATAACAATATGTGATGTACTGCAATCTATAAGGGAAGACAATAGATTCTTAGAATGTGTGAGATGGTGAGAAGCACCTGAGTCAAAAATCCACTGATCCTGACATGAAGATATAGCCTTGGCTGAAAGTGCTTTCCCTTTTCCTGCAGAAGTAGAAGGAGATGGAGACGGAATGGAAATTTTGTGTTGTCTAACTGCTGCCTCTAATGCTTCCATCTTCTTAAAACATCTACTTTCATCATGATTAGGACCACAAAAAAAATTACATGGACCAAATGATTTCTTCTTTTGCTTAAAGGACTTTTTGGTCTTAGTAGATTTAGAATGATGAGGTGATTGGGTGGTGGACTCTAGAGGGTTATTTGAAAGTGCTTGCTTTTTAGACTTAGGTGAAGGTTTTCCTTTAGAAGAATTAGCAACTAGAGCATGACTAGGACCAGGTAGAGCATCTAAGGCCATTAATTTTGTTTGTTCCCTAGTCAATCTTTCACAAAAAACTTTAAAGGAAGGCCATTTGAATTCATCACCTAATGTATCCATCATAGTATAAAAAGCAGAGGAAAAAACACTATATGGTCCTTTCAACTTTGACAAAATCATGAAAATGCACTCTTGATCACTTTTATCCTTGTCACCAGCTTTCAATTGTGACCTTATAAATTTGAATTTTGCCAAGAATTCATCTATTGAAGGGAAATCTGATGGAGAGAGAGTACTCAATTCTGCATCTAATTGCAAAATTTTAAACTCATTAACTTTGCCAAATAGGTTTTTAAATTTTTCCCATACCTCTTTTGGCATAGTATCATCTGCAATGTGAAATTGAAGATTATCTGAGACGTTGAGGCAAATCAATCCAAGAGCCTCATCTTGCTTACATCCATATGCATATTTGTCTTTTTCAGTGGTGAATGCTGCAGGTGTCATTTCAGAAAAAATTCTCCATAAGCCCTTTGATTGAAGGAGTTGTTGCATTTTCAGCTTCCAAACATGGTAATTTGTAGAATTTAGAGGTTCAAACAATCGAGATTCCATTCCCGAGGAAGATGATGAAGTTGACAAGAACAATCTAGACATTTGTTTTTCCTCAAAAAACACCCCTCCCGTTACAATTTAACGTCTCCCGATAAAAAAAAAATTAGCCTTGACTTATACAAAATTAAAAAATAGATTTTATGCAAAAAATAATGTAGGGGGATTTGACCCCAAGACCTCCTCCCTACAAATTTTAACAAAATATCTCTAGCCGCTTTAGCAAAGTCAAATTTGAACTTTCAAAGCTAAAGACTTGCATTTAAACCACTAAAAATTAAAATAATTAATTTAAAAAAGGCCAAAAATAACTCACACACGTGAGATATCAGCTGAATAATTTTTGTCTTTATCAAAAATAAACTCTTTTTCCAGCAAGGCGTGGTGGTTAGAGAAATATTTGAGAAAAATTGTAAACACAGTTCAGGAAAAAACACCTTTCAGCAATGCAGAATGGCTCCACTGGATCTGTCAAAAGGACTGTACGGCCTGCTCCAAATCCGTCCTTATCAGCATGAAATGAAATATTTTGATGTCTTCTATCACATGGAATTTAAAAATTTGGATTTTATGCAGCATAAGGCGTTCAAAAAAGATAAATCTGTATAGCTATATAGCAGGCAAAAAATAGTTTTTAATTTCATGTTGTTGGCTTCCAAAACATTGTACGGCCTGATCCAAATTCGTAAAAATTTATATGGATAGAAAGATATAAGAGTCATATTTCATTAACAGGTCTCATATTTGAAAAAAGTCAACCGTACTATTTTCCACATCAGAAAAACGGACAGGTATTGCAGTCTGCCAACAGTCTGCCAACAGGGACCAGTCTGCAAGTTTTGGAAGGAAAAAGCTGTACGTCCAGAATTAAATGAAAAAATTAAAATTTTAATGGATTCCTGACTTGATTTCCTATGCCTCCATGAAAAAAAATTTGATTTTTGAAATCTGTACGGTCATTTAATGAGCATAAAGTACAGAATTTTCCAAAAAAAAATAGTAAATAAGAACCAGAATTTGAGAGAATTAAAAATATCTATAACACATCAATAAAATAATATTTTTGAATGTGTTAAAATATGAAAAATTTTAGGGAAGAGGATCTTCAACTGGAACTCCAAGCTCTGATACCATGAAGGAATGAGCAGGAGATACACAGGATCCACAGGATCAATCCAGGAGAGAGAACCCACAACAAATAACCTGCAAATATTTCCAAAGAATAAATAAATTTGTCACACCTAAAAAATAGGTGATAATCCACAAATTTCTCTATATCCTCTTAATAATCTCTCGTTAATTTCTCATATAATGCAAAGTATTTATAATACAAATAGTTTGTTTCATGTTAACAAACTATTTGTAATGATTACAAAATAGAGAAAACAAACTATTTGTTTTCTCATACTACGAACAAATATATTGTTGAGAAATTCTCAACAAAAAAATAAATTAACCAAGGTAAATAAATTTTACCCTCGGTAATAAATAACTTACCCTATTAACCATAGGTAAGCTTAAATATGCATTATTCCAACAAATGTAAGGGTGGTTTATAATATGTAGACCAATGATTTGACCATATATTTCTCTTTGGGTAAAATTCATCTAAATATTTCATATATTTTCCATCATATTGAGGTATCTTATTTAGTATCATTTTCTTAACCTCAACACCTTCTTATGTGTTTTCATACCTTTAACAACCATTTCTTAATCATATTTTTTATTTCTCTTGATCTAAACTTCTTCAGTCCCATTCTGAATAATCCACTCGTTATGAGGATCATACCCATTGAATTCACTTATGTGCTTACTCACTTGGTCAACACATATTATTTATACAACCATATTTTACATACGTGATTAGTTGTATCATAAATTGATGCACCCATTTTTCCAATGATTATAAGTACTATTTTCCATATGTGTTAATTTTATACATGTGTTTTATCTCATCTTCCACGTACACACTCTCTAAATGTGATGGCCCATTATTTTCATCCAACATTATCACCATGTGTTCCATATCTTTCTCAATACTCATATACCAATTTTTTAAGCACAAATCATCTTGATTTCATGAAATCATGAACTTCCCATGAAAATGAAACATTTATCATCTTTTTCCATTCAGATTACCTCAAAATTAGTTCTTAACTACACAACTATGATCATTAATTAGTTTCCCTTAAACACTCCCAATGGTCTCAAACATGAGTTATATGTCATGAAAAACACATTGGTCAAATGCAATATCCTATGGCTCCCCATTGTTTATGCATCATGTGTCAATATATATACTTTGTGATTATATTTATCAATTTATTGTATAGATATAAGTTATTCAAAGTCACAACTAAATTTAATTTCCTATCATGTTATGCACTCTTTGTGACATGTAATTCCTTAATATTGATAAAGGATTATAATTGACATTATACTATGTTGGTTATTAACCAATAATTTAATAGTGTAAACATCCCTTGTTGATTTAACATGGATATAATTTCATTGATTTATACCATCTCCTTAACACTACCTTTCCCATGTTGATGAATTTATTTATCTTTCCATTGAGGTACGTATTTTTTCACAACTCCTCCCTAAGACTCTACACAATGTATTTTGCATCAACTAAAACTATCCTATAAATAACTACATCTAAGTATTCTAATAATTATGCTACTTGATTTTCCATCAATTATTTTTGTGGAAATTGAAACTTCTTTGATTGGGTACCAATCTACCTGCAGTGGTTAATTTTACCTTAAGGCCCATGGCAACAATTTTTTTGACCTATTTCACCATATAATATCTTCTTTGTGTTTTTTTAAAAAAATTCCACTCATTTTGTAGTGATTCTTTCCACTCCAAATATTTGTCTAATGTTCTTTTTAATACTATTGTGTTTTTTCCAAAAAATCCATTAACTATTGGACCTTACACACTGGCCCATCTTGTTGTTTTATTCACTCTCAAAACTTATATACACATTAGTGAATGAAAATGAGAGACCCACCAAAAAATTACATTAAACTTTATTTTTTAAACTCAAAGAAAAATCCACACAACACAAACATGATGCACACAAGAATCAAAAATGATGAAGCATAGTTTGAGATCTTCCAAACATATGCATCATCCTTCCTAACATAGAGTTATACATCTCATCTTATTTTTCATTTTTATCTTCTATGCCTAGCCATTGTATGATGCAAAGCTAATAATTTATGGCTAGGGATTCAACATAGACATTATGTTTTTCTTAATGACAACACTTCACACAATCTCTCCCTAGCTTCACACTATCTAAAAATAGGGTCTTAATAATGGTTACAATTTTTTTTTACTTTATTTAACCAAAGTATCCTTGACCTTTCATATGCCAGGTGGAGTAAAATAAATAAATGAACACTCAAACCTACCATACTGACATTTACCTAGGATAGTAGACATAAACACTCGCTTAAGAAGAACTAAGATAAAAATGAAAACAAGAATAAATATAGATAAAATTAAAACAAGAATAAATGTGCAAGTAAACATAAATTGTATCAATTACCACACATAATGCATATTAGTTTTAGACAATGTTCATCACATTTATTTAAAACATTACATATACTTTACAACTTCTTTGTAATATGTATAGATCCACCATTATAACAATGCTTCTAAACATATGATATCACAAAGAGTTTATGTCATATTACATTCCTCCAAACCCTATTCTAATATTTCATTCTAATAATACTAAAACATGTGTAATCCAATAATCACCTATTTATCACTCAAATGAGATGTCAATGCCCCTATTTAAAGGTTTCCTTGGACCCATTTCCAACTCATATGTTTTTTAGCTAACTTTCCATTTATATCAAATTTCAGTTGTCCATGAATATTCATAAAATATTCTCTTGATGTAATAAATAGGTGTGTATATTTTTTGAATATTCTTATTTCCAAGATCAATCCTAATACATATAAAATATCCTTGATTTTTCACTTGAAACCAATAATATCATTTCTTCATTTGGATCATAATATATGTTTATTTCAAGCCTAACACATACCCTTCCAAAGATTTCTTCTTTGCCCATGTGCATCATGCATGATCCTACATGTGCATTGTAGCTATATTTAACATTATGCATCCTCCTCTTATTTTTCAAGATAACCATGCATGTATTAATATAACTCACTCCCATTAGTTAATAATTATCTGAATTTTGTTTTCATTTGTCTTTTACTTTATCCTAAATTGAGGTTCACCATTTATTCATGAAGCAGACACAAAATAGTATTACTATAACCCAATATATATATGGTAAGGACCATAGAAATTAATGTAACAAAAATACTACACCAAAAGTAGTGGTGTGGGTGATATGTATCATGGAAATAAATAATAGTATATAATATGTTATAGCTAATCCAACATAGAACAAGAAGCGATAAAGTAAGATGTATGACACAATTTTTTATAAAAAAAACTTAAAATGATGACTAGAGGATCATATATAGAGCACATTAGATTTAAAAGGAAACATGAAAAAAAAAAACACACATTTAAGCACACACATGATATAAAATGAGTAATCATAAGGATGTAATAGAACACATAATATATCCTCGTAAAACACAAGATATAAGAAATATTAAGAGATGTGTAATACATATACGTATATTTATATTACAAATGTGAAGTAGGAGTGATATTTATTTAGAATAACTATATTAAATGACCCTAGTACAAGGCATACCACCAATGTGATAAATACCTTGGGTGTCGGCATACATGTATCAATGTAGAATAAAGAATTACATGATCATATGTAACATGTATATCCCACATATCATCCACTCAAATATTACCATGAGAATAACATGTGTAATATGAATATGTAAAAACATATCATATGTAGATAAGCATGACATGTATACATTGATAAAGATAAATATATATATATACATTTTGTTTTTATGTTTTCTAATGTTTTATATTTTTAAAATTGTCTATAATAAGTAGATCACATAGGAAAAAATCCAAGGGGAATAAGCTATAAGAATTGAGGACAACTTAATCAATAAAGAGATATCGAAAATGCGTGGAATCAGGAAGAGGGAAAATATTTTAAAAATGAAATCTAAGAAGAAAAATACATGAAAAGAAAACAAGAAATCCAAGGGGAAAATTAGGAGGAAGGAAAAAAAGCCAAGGGGTGAAACTATACAAGAAACAAGAAGAGGAACATTCTATATAAAACTATATTTTTGTACCAAAGATTTTATGCTTTCATAGTCCATAACATCACATTACCTTTTTTATGGAAAAACTATGTTGATTTTTGATGCTCAACATTTTGGATCCTCTTTCGTGATCCTTCATCAAGAGAGAAGATTAATGTAGAACAACAGGACCTATTAGTTCTTAAAAGCAAGAGGAAAATAACCATTGTAAAAAAAAAAATTAAATTAATAAATTAGCCATTGTAAAAAGTTTCTAAATTAAAAAAATGGCCATTGTTAAAAGATTCTAAAAAGAAGATGAAACTAAAAATTTAAAAAAATAAATAAATAATAATAATAATAAAATAAAAAAAATAAAAAAACAAAACAAAAAAACAAAAATCAAAAAACAAAAAAATAAAAAATAGAAAAATAGAAAACAGAAGACAAAAAACAAAAAAAAAAACAAAAAACAAAAAACAAAAAACAAAAAACAAAAAACAAAAAACGAAAAATGAAAAACGAAAAACGAAAAATGAAAAACGAAAAACGAAAAACGAAAAATGAAAAATGAAAAACAAAAAAAAATTGAAAAATATTACACATCATAAAATCAAAGATTGTTAAACCAAAGTAATTAGCACTGAATTAAAAAAAACAAAAAACCACCAAATTAAAATAAAAAAATTATAATATAATAAAATATAAATAAAAATGAAATTATAAAATATAAAAGAAATTAAAATATATAAAAAATTAAAAAGAATAAAATTAAAAATAATAAAAATAATAAAAATAAATAAATAGATAAAAATAAAAAATAAAAATAAAATAAATTAAATTAAATTAAAGAACATTACAAAACCACACAACTATATCTAAGTTCTAATAATTACTATATAATTAATTATTATAACTTAAAAGAATAAATACATAAATAAATAAATAAATTATAAAAAATAAAAAATAAAAGTAAATTAAATTAAATAACGTTAAAAAAACACACTATATTTATGTTCTAATAATTACTAGATAATTAAATTATAGATTTTGACCACAGAAGAGGATCTGAAGTGTTGAGCATCAAAAATCAACACAATTTTCCTAGAAAATATAGGTAATTTATTATATTTTTCTAGTCAGTGATAGTTTATTTTGTAGAACTCATTGTCACATCTTTGTCACTAAGTTCATGTCCTAAGGAGTACATTAAAATAAAGTTTGGGATGACTCATGGAATTTGTGAGATGTTCACATTTAGTAATATATTTCTCATAATTACTTCATACCTCCTATGATATATTCCTTAAACCTTGAAATCCTAAATCCCTAAAATGTGGTTAAGTTTGAAATTTTAAATCCTTTAAATCTAATAAGTCTAAAATATGATAGGATCCTCCAAAACTTTAAAAATTGTATTCTGACTCAAAGATGTCTAAATCCAATCTGAAGCATCCTATAAGAATATACATAGGGGTAAAGGTGAGGGTTTTTAAATGACCCATAACCTTTTATAATTAAGCATAATAAGTATAATAATAATGATTTGCTAGAAATAATTCTACTAGTGACACTTGTTCAAAGATATTACATCAATGAAATAATAACCACCAACCCAAAAAAAACAAAACAAAACAAAAACAAAAACAAACAAAAAAACAAACAAACAAACGAACAAACAAACAAACAAACAAACAAACAAACAAACAAACAAACAAAAAACAAAAAACAAAAAATAGAAAACAGAAAATAGAAAACAGAAGACAAAAAACAAAAAACAAAAAACAAAAAACAAAAAACAAAAAACAAAAAAAAAATTGAAAAATATTACACATCATAAAATCAAAGAATGTTAAACCAAAGTAATTAGCACTAAATTAACAAAAACAAAAAACCACCAAATTAAAATAAAAAAAAAATAATAAAATAAAATAAAAATAAAAATGAAATTATAAAGTATAAAAGAAATTAAAATATATAAAAAATTAAAAAGAATAAAATTAAAAATAATAAAAATAAATAAATAATAAAAATAATAAAAATAAATAAATATATAAAAATAAAAAATTAAATTAAATTAAATTAAAATAAATTACAAAACCACACAACTATATCTAAGTTCTAATAATTACTATATATATAATTATTATAACTTAAAAAAATAAATACATAAAAAAATAAATAAATTATAAAAAATAAAAAATAAAAGTAAATTAAATTAAATAACATTAAAAAAACACACTATATTTATGTTCTAATAATTACTAGATAATTAAATTATAGATTTTGACCACAGAAGAGGATCTGAAGTGTTGAGCATCAAAAATCAACACAATTTTCCTAGAAAATAGGTAATTTATTATATTTTTCTAGTCAGTGATAGTTTATTTTGTAGAACTCATTGTCACATCTTTGTCACTAAGTTCATGTCCTAAGGAGTACATTAAAATAAAGTTTGGGATGACTCATGGAATTTGTGAGATGTTCACATTTAGTAATATATTTCTCATAATTACTTCATACCTCCTATGATATATTCCTTAAACCTTGAAATCCTAAATCCCTAAAATGTGGTTAAGTTTGAAATTTTAAATCCTTTAAATCTAATAAGTCTAAAATATGATAGGATCCTCCAAAACTTTAAAAATTTTATTCCGACTCAAAGATGTCTAAATCCAATTTGAAGCATCCTATAAGAATATACATAGGGGTAAAGGTGAGGGTTTTTAAATGACCCACAACCTTTTATAATTAAGCATAATAAGTATAATAATAATGATTTTCTAGAAATAATTCTACTAGTGACACTTGTTCAAAGATATTACATCAATGAAATAATAACCACCAACCCAAAAAAAAACAAAACAAAAAAAAAAAACAAAAACAAAAACAAACAAACAAACAACAAAAAACAAAAAACAAAAAACAAAAAACAAAAAACAAAAAACAGAAAACAAAAAACAGAAAACAAAAAACAGAAAACAAAAAACAGAAAACAAAAAACAAAAAACAAAAAACAAAAAAAAAATTGAAAAATATTAGACATCATAAAATCAAAGAATGTTAAACCAAAGTAATTAGCACTAAATTAACAAAAACAAAAAACCACCAAATTAAAATAAAAAAATTATAATATAATGAAATAAAAATAAAAATGAAATTATAAATATAAAAGAAATTAAAATATATAAAAAATTAAAAATAATAAAAATAAATAAATAATAAAAATAATAAAAATAAATAAATATATAAAAATAAAAAATAAAATAAAATAAAATAAAATAAAATAAAATAAAATAAAATTAAATTAAATTAAAGAACATTACAAAACCACACAACTATATCTAAGTTCTAATAATTACTATATATTTAATTATTATAACTTACAAAAATAAATACATAAAAAATAAATAAATTATAAAAAATAAAAGTAAATTAAATTAAATTAAATAAAATTAAAAAAACACACTATATTTATGTTCTAATAATTACTAGATAATTAAATTATAGATTTTGACCACAGAAGAGGATCTGAAGTGTTGGGCATCAAAAATCAACACAATTTTACCTAGAAAATAGGTAATTTATTATATTTTTCTAGTCAGTGATAGTTTGTAGAACTCATTGTCACATCTTTGTCACTAAGTTCATGTCCTAAGAAGTACATTAAAATAAATTTTGGATGACTCATGGAATTTGTGAGATGTTCACATTTAGTAATATATTTCTCATAATCACTTCATACCTCCTATGATGTATTCCTTAAACCTTGAAATCCTAAATCCCTAAAATGTGGTTAAGTTTGAAATTTTAAATCCTTTAAATCTAATAAGTCTAAAATATGATTAGATCCTCCAAAACTTTAAAAATTTTATTCTGACTCAAAGATATCTAAATCCAATCTGAAGCATCCTATAAGAATATACATAGGGATAAAGGTGAAGGTTTTTAAATGACCCACAACCTTTTACAGTTAAGCATAATAAGTATAATAATAATGATTTGATAGAAATAATTCTACTAGTGACACTTCTTCAAAGATATTACATCAATGAAATAATAACCACCAACAATCCAACAAACAAACATGAGTCAAGAGTATGAAAACCCTCCTTCGACCTTTATCCTTATGAAACCTGAGATATTAATTTTTAATTTTTATTTTTTTCACTTTGTGGCTTCCTTATAAATTATATTTGAAATTGTTGGTTCTAATATGAGTTAGAATTTTTCCTTTCTTCAAAAATGTTATGATTTTGATCATATTTTGAATGTTTAAGAGAAAGAACCTACCTAAAAGATATTCTAAGTTCTTTTAGCCCCGTATTTGGTTTTTAACTTCATTCATGTTTCTCTTTGTTTGGATATATATTTTGAATTATCCATTCCAACTTTGGTGTTATTTTTCATGATTCTAGTGTTTATTCCACTCTTTCCAACCTCTAAATCCAAACCTTTGTTTTACTAATTTTTGGGTTTCCCTAAAACCCTTTATACTAATTTCATGATCACTCCATCTTTAAATTTCTTTATTTAATTTGATTCCTTGTTTCTTGAAGTTACCCAAAACACCTAAATTAGTTCCTCCTTATTGGTTCTCTTTGTGTTTGTTTCCTTTTTACCTACCATTTTTGGGTTGCCAAAGCTCAACTTTATAGAAGTAAAGGGATCCTTATTATTTAAAAGGTACCCTAGATTTTCTAGTCCTTCCTCCTTCTTATTTATTTTAGGGACTATTCCATTAAGGCTAACTAACTCTAACCTACCAATGCTTAGGATTTTATATGAAAAAGGATGCATTCTTCTAGTTCCCCCACTTTCTCTTTTCCTTTACTCATTTGTTCCATAGTCTTGTTGTTAGGATAGTTTTTAGGATTGTGACCAAATTTGTCACATTTAATACATATTTCCTTCTTGCATTCATAAAAAAAATTAAGTGCACACATTGTAATTGGAGTTTAGTTTAATGAAATGTAAGAGAACTATGTCTTGGGACACTTTGAAGTAGAACTTAATAAAGATGAGTCACCTTTTTGACTTGATGACTATGTCTATAACAAAAGGTTGACTAATAACTTTGGTTATTTGTAAAAATATTTCATCCTCCTAATATTCTAGGGGAATTCTTATTAATCTTATTCAAATAGGGACCACTCTAAATGTCTCGTTCAGTGAATCAAAACTTGGTTTCCATGTCTTTAAGACTAGGGTGGATTTTACCAAAAGCCATGGACCACCTTCCAGAACACTTTAGCATTCCTATTAGTTTAATAAGGAAAAAAACATGACCCATTGACTATAGATGAAAATTTTAGGTGAATTTTTATCTTCCATTTCCTTGAACCCATTCTCTAACCATGTCAATATTGGGCCAATTCCCCATAAACTTTCCTATTAGGTAATTTTAAAGTTTGAAATTTTACCTTTCTACTATCCCATTAGGAATACATAAAGAAATTTCCTCTTACTCTATTGATGGATTTTAAACTTTATAATTGAGATTATGTGGGATAGAGGATGACTTACCTGGTAGTTATTGTACTAAAAAATTACCATCCTTCCCTTTTGAGTCAACAACCACCTAATATTTCCCTTCCATAACATGATTTAATCTATTAATTCCATAACAAGAATTATTTGTTCCGTCTTGGCCTTCATATGAAACTTATTCCTATCCTTTTACTGAAAAATCCCCTACTACTTCACCCTAGACTCTTTAACTAGGTTTAAAATCTTGCCTTTCTT
>JARHVA010007644.1:72500-77500 GCA_037957365.1 Torreya grandis
CAGGCGACCGACGTCGGTCCCTGTCTGCCTGGAGGTGACCGACGTCGGCCGATATATGACCGACGTCGGTTGCTTCCCTTTGCTATCCTGCTGACGTCGGTTGATCAGACCGACCCCAACTTCTCTGCAACTCAGCAACCTTCAGCAACCTCCTCTCTTGTTTACATCAGTGAAGCTTTTAGCTCCACAATCCTAACAATCTCCCACTTGGAGATAAATAGCTGCACTGTACCTATACCTGTACCCCATCTAATCTGTTTCCTAGTTTGTATCCCTCTTCAAGCTCCCACCTAAAGACAACCCACCACACAACCTGTGATGTACCTCCTGTCATCCGAGTACCCTACCACATCCAAACCTACAACACCTGTAGTGAAGTCCTGACCCTGCATAGCAACACCTGCTGCCGGTCCCTCTCAGAAAACCTGAGAACCCACTTCCCCGAATTGGCTCCTAACTCTGACAGCTCCCACTGCATGGGAATACTCAGGTCTATACCAGACCTCATGTGATTTTGGACACTGTACCTGTCCAGCCCTTAGTGTGCTCCAGTTCTACATCCCGAACCTCGCCAACACCTGATTCACATCAGCTCCCACTCGAGACAAAATCAACCTATGATCTCCATGCCTCCCATGTCAAAGAATTCTGCTGCTCCAAACTCCTCATGACATGCCACTGAACTAATCTTACCCTTAGCTCAGCAAAACCCTATATGTACTAACCCTGCTAGCAAATATACCATCCACATACAACAACAGAATGATGTCGCGGCTCATCATCCCCCTGGTAAGACAAACCACAGTAGATACCCTGACATTGACTGAAGCCATGCTTCGTCCTCCACCTGTCATAACCTGGTACCACTGTCCTACAGCTCCTCAAGACCATATGCCCTGGTCTTCTGTCTCACGTATCCGTTCTCTCTATTCTTCTACTAAGGCATCCATTCGTCTCTGTGCTTCCATCCAGCTGGCAAACCTACCAAAACTCACGTTTGGTTCTGCATCATAACCCTGCCTAGCTCACACCTGTTTCCTGGATCCTTCCTGCTCTACAATCAGCAACAAGTATGAAGAAGAGGAACACGAATTTGAGGGCCTACTTACGCTTTCAGTCCTCCGTATGGGTGTTTGAGACTCCTTGACAGCATGCTGTCCACCCAAAATTTGTTACAGTGACCGACCTCAGTCACTCCACAGTCTGCATCTTATCGACGTCGGTTCCATGCGTCTGTACCTGACTACCAACCTGCCAACATTGGTGTCCTTGTTGCCGACGTCGGTCCTCTTGACCGACATCGGTCTTACATACTGCCAACGTCGGTCCCATGACCGACGTCGGTCTTACCCTGCCTGACATCGCCAGCTTCGGTCTGCACATGACCGACATCGGCACCTGTCTGTTCGACGCCGCTTCCTCCTGACCGATGCCGGTACTTGTGTTCGCCTGTGAGTGATGACTTTTTACCCGCCAGCTCCTTTGGATCAATCTCCATGTCCAAACTACCCTGCTCAGATGTATCTAGCCTCATCCACTGAACTCTGTCTGCCATCTCCTCCAAGAACACCAAGGCTTTCCAGTTCTTAAGCCTGTCAAATATATCTATCTTCCACTTAAGAACATGCATCTCCTTCCTGCTCATGTGACCAAGCCTACGAAGCCACGTCTCTGCAATAGAAGAAGAATCAGTAATATAAACAAGTAGATAAAGTATACCTATTTTCTTACCACCAACTAATTCAAGTGCTACCCCTGTGAGAGTTCTTGTGCATCTCTCATCACCCAATCTTTCTGAAGAAATTAGCCATATCTCCAAACCTGGGACCTGCATGACCTTCATCAACACCTGTGTGTTGGCCGCCTACAATTTCAGCTTCACTTCTCCTTTGCCAATTCTTTGGCAAGGCTTACCAGCTCCTCTACTTGGGGCTGCATGGAAAGAGGCAACTGAATCTTTTATCCAAGATTCAACTTTATCCAAGAAACCTATAAACACATCCTGTGCAACAACTCTTGCTACATCTGTATCTTCAGTTTCTTCATGCTGATCTGTTACCAACCAACAATGTTCTTTTACTTGCTCTTTCTTTCCATCGGACCATGAGTAACCATCTGTGCTTTTCAACTCCTCCATTCTTAGCTTACTTTGATCTGCCGTTGCTCTACTCCCACTCAATTAGAAACCCCTGAGAGTGCCTTGTAACCAAACACAACCTGCTTCCTGCAACCTTAGCTCTGATACCACTTGTCAGGAATCTAGAACAACAAACATGCTCTGATCCCACTTGTTAGGATGCGAAACCGGAAGCATACAATTGATTACCAAACTTCAAGCAACTTAAATATACGGAAATAACCAGAATCAACAAGTAACTAGAATTTAGAATAACACAGCATATGAGAGACAATACACAACTTGTATTAACACTTTATATAGAAAAGAATACAATAAAGAAGATGCCACTTCTTCTCCACCACCTTACAGAGGTTTCCCACACCTCAAGTGAACAGTACTTCTTCTCCCCAAAGCTCTCCCTCTCACAGGTCCCAACACCCAACTCAAATACAGAGTTGGTGTTCACCTCCCGTGCTCCACGCATAACACAAGTGCTCCACGCACTCCACAAGCACTCCACGTGCTCCACAAGTACTCAAGGTACTTCAAGTAGATCTCCCATGAACCTGCAATAACCTGCACTTCAACAGACCATACTTATGGAAGGAACTCCCTTGCTTTCCTCTCTTGCTCTATCCGAGTACACCCCTATACTCCAAGTAGATCCTGCCTGATACTGCTCCCTGTTGTGTTGCTGTCTATATGACCTTGCACACCTGCAAATCAAACAACGGTTCTGCTCACCTGTGAACCTCGACCTTGCACACACATACACCTACAGATCAACGATCTTACTTACCATGTAGATCTCCTATATAGGCCATGCAACTGTGACCAAGATCCTACACTCTTGAAGAACCCAGCTGGCTCTCCAATCCAGCACCAACACACCTGGTATTGAGGCACTAGGAGGAACACACCATTGCTCTACCTCACACATAGAAGGAGCTTATAATTATGCTCTCTTACTCCCTAGCACACTTTTCCAATACAACCATGAGTCTATTATATAGATCTCATCCAAACAATAATTAGACATCTAATTACAATAATTAGATCCACAGCTCTCAGTCTAAAAATAGATCTCTTCATGCAAACACTTGGTTCGTTAGCTAACTACCCGTAAATAGCTCACAGTCGAACCACACAGGTGACCGACGTCGGTCCCTGTCTACCTGGAGGTGACCGACGTCGGCCGATATATGACCGACGTTGGTTGCTTCCCTTTGCTATCCTGTCGACGTTGGCTGATCAGACCGACCCCAACTTCTCTGCAACTCAGCAACCTTCAGCAACCTCCTCTCTTGTTTGCATTAGTGAAGCTTTTAGCTCCACAATCCTAACAATCTCCCACTTGGAGATAAACAGATGCACTATACCTATACCTGTACCCTGTCTAATCTGTTTCCTGGTTTGTATCCCTCTTCAAGCTCCCACCTAAAGACAACCCACCACACAACCTGTGATGTACCTCCTGTCATCCGAGTACCCTGCCACATCTGAACCTACAACACCTGTAGTGAAGTCCTGACCCTGCATAGCAACACCTGTTGCAGGTCCCTCTCAGAAAACCTGAGAACCCACTTCCCCGAATTGGCTCCTAACTCTGACAGCTCCCACTGCATGGGAATACTCAGGTCT
Organism: Torreya grandis; assembly: GCA_037957365.1. Taxonomy (NCBI): domain Eukaryota; kingdom Viridiplantae; phylum Streptophyta; class Pinopsida; order Cupressales; family Taxaceae; genus Torreya; species Torreya grandis. The sequence continues at coordinate 76,261 of JARHVA010007644.1, forward strand.
ATACCAAACCTCATGTGATTTCAGACACTGTACCTGTCTAGCCCTTAGTGTGCTCCAATTCTACATCCCGAACCTCGCCAACACCTGATTCACATCAGCTCCCACTCGAGACAAAATCAACCTGTGATCTCCATGCCTCCCATGTCAAAGAATTCTGCTGCTCCAAACTCCTCATGACATGCCACTGAACTAATCTTACCCTTAGCTCAGCAAAACCCTGTATGTACTAACCCTACTAGCAAATATACCATCCACATACAACAACAGAATGATGTCGCGACTCATCATCCCCCTAGTAAGACAAACCACAGTAGATACCATGACATTGACTGAAGCCATGCTTCGTCCTCCACCTATCAAAACCTGGTACCACTGTCCTGCAGCTCCTCAAGACCATATGCCCTGGTCTTTTGTCTCACGTATCCGTTCTCTCTATTCTTCTACTAAGGCATCCATTCGTCTCTGTGCTTCCATCCAGCTGGCAAACTTACCAAAACTCACATCTGGTTCTGCATCATAACCCTGCCTAGCTCACACCTATTTCCTGGATCCTTCCTACTCTACAATCAGCAACAAGTATGAAGAAGAGGAACACAAATTTGAGGGCCTACTTACGCTTTCAGTCCTCCGTATGGGTGTTTGAGACTCCTTGACAGCATGCTGTCCACCCAAAATTCGTTACAGTGACCGACCTCGGTCACTCCATAGTCTGCATCCGACTGACGTCGGTTCCATGCGTCTGTACCTAACTACCAACCTGCCAGCGCTGGTGTCCCTGTTGCCGACGTCGGTCCTCCTGACCGATATCAGTCTTACATACTGCTGATGTCGGTCCCATGACCGACGTCGGTCTTACCCTGCCCGACATCACCGGCTTCAGTCTGCACATGACCGACATCGGCACCTGTCTATTCGACGCCGATTCCTCCTGACTGACGTCGGTACCTTTGTTCGCCTGTGAGTGATGAATTTTTACCCGCGAGCTCCTTTGGATCAATCTCCATGTCTAAACTGCCCTGCTCAGATGTATCCAGCCTCATCCACTGAACTCTGTCTGCCATCTCCTCCAAGAACACCAAGGCTTTCCAGTTCTTAAGCCTGTCAAATATATCTGTCTTCTGCTTAAGAACATGCATCTCTTTCCTGCTCATGTGACCAAGCCTACGAAGCCACGTCTCCGCAATAGAAGAAGAATCAGTAATATAAACAAGTAGATAAAGTATACCTATTTTCTTACCAC
>JARHVA010007644.1:82500-87500 GCA_037957365.1 Torreya grandis
CTATTTCCACACCTATACTTCTCATTTTTTTAATGTATCATTACATAAGCTAAGTATTATTTATTCTTTTTTATTACACAATCAAAGTTTTTATTTGTATTTTACTTTCTATATTTAGTAATTTTATTAATTTAGAATTGAAATTGAATATCATAAATAAAATTATTTAATTGGCATGATATTTATGAATACATTATCCCATTATTTAATATCATATTCCTCATAACCCTTAATCTTAGAAATGGTTAAATATTTGGTGAACTTGACTATGGAGTCTTCCTATTAAATCCTAGTGTGACGTAGTTTTTTTTCTTCTTCTTTTTTTAATTATTTCTAAATTTTTAAAAGTTATTTCAAAAACATCAAATTTTATTCAAAATTCAAAGGAATAAATTATGTTTATCAAAATACATGCATATTTAAGTTTTATTTTGTTAAGGAATACATTATCCCATTCTCGAATATCCTACTCCTCATAACCTTTAATCCTAGAAATGGTTAAATATTTGGTGAACTTGACCACTAATTATTCCTTTTAAATCCTAGTGTGCCCTATTTTTTTATTCTTTTTTATCTAATTTATAAATTGTTAAAAGTTATTGCAAAAAAAATCATATATTTTTTTCAATATTTAAAGGAATAAATTATTTTTATCAAAATACATACATATTATAAGTTTTATTTTGTCAAGTACATAATGATAATAATTGATTATTTTATTTCATGCATGATAAAATTAATCAAAATTTTGATTAAATGTAATTAACAAATTTGTACAAATAAAAAGAGTAAGATACACATCTAACACCTCTTTATAATTTTTATTATAATAACATTGAGCCTTTATCTAAATTTACTAGGCACCAACGTGTATTTTTTAAACCTTTTATTCCACATAAATCATATTCAAGAAAAAAACACCATCTCACTCCTATTATTCACCAACAACTTATATTGGATTTTGTGGTTCATGTTATCACTACACAAAAAGGAAAAAATTATCAACATATTCAACCACCTATTAATATATAATAGATTCCTCATAAGTCTAATCATGTGATCAAATATAAAAGGTATGATATGATTGAATAATTAACTAACATCCATGCTAAAATATAAATTATTGAACTTTCCAAATAATCAACTATTTATAATGATATCTTATATGAAGCCTTACATGAAACCCAAGTACTAAGTGATATTAAACCAACATATTTTATGTATATTATGTAAGATATTAAAATTAATGCCAACCTCATAACTTTTGACCACACATATTTACCCTAAAAAGACATTATTAATTAATATTTTCCTCTACTCATATAATTCAATATTCAAAATAAGTGAATCAAGAGATTACTCATTAATAATGGATCTGGTTTAAACATTTTTTGTATATAAATTTTGAAAATAATGGATATTAGTTCAGATGTTCTTCAAAATTAGACATACATATCAAATTATTTTATAATTCATGCATCCTATGTATTGGTCATATCATACTAGATGTGACATTAGGGACAAAAATAATACGAGATACTTTTAATTAATGTCTCAATCATCGCATTATAACTTACTCTTAGGCAGACCTTCAATACACATTGTGTAAGTTATACCATCCTCATTACATAGATGTGTAAAATTCATACATGATGGGACATTATGGACTATGCATACCAATGATGAGTCTCTTAAATTTTAGAAAATATTGCATTCAAACACATCAATAGTTCCTCAAATGGTACCACCTAAAATATTTATTCCAATTAAGATTATATCCACTTATGAGATAGGGAAATAAATTAAGATATATCATGTCTCTTATGATATTCATAAAGTATTAACACCCCAAGTACATATGGATGAACATAAATATAGTAAAATAGAAAAAAATCCATTATAAGAGGAAACAATGATATCCCAACCATAAGAAAACAAGACATTTGAGCTATCTTTAGTGGTAAATTTTGAACCATGAGATAGAAAGGTTTTAGATTATTATGACATTGATTATTAACTCCATGATATGACTAATTAAAATCTATATATACTTAGCTTTGATCCAATTGATGATCTATAACATTATTTATTTACACATATATACCCTATACATACAAGTTAAACTCATCATTATAGGCTACAAACATAAATTTAAATAAGAATAAGGTAAAAATCACTAATCAACATGTGAATACTTATTATACAACTCATCATTCTTAATTAAAAAATTTAATTCACACTTACATGGGACAAATGTAAATACGACATGTGAATAATGAGGAATCCTCTCATATTAGAAAGTGTCCATGATAAAGGAATCTAACTATTATTTTAAATATCAATGGATCCTGTTTTGATCATCTTGAGGTTGCTACCAATAACTGGAACACAGTTTATATCATTTCCATTTTACAATAGTTTTTATATACTATAGAAAATTTACAACCCCCATCTTCTATAGAATCCTGTGGATATGTCCAATTACCTATTTCATGTGGACCCAAAGTATTCCAAATAATTATATGGGTAATAGATTATGAGACATATTTGACATTCTCTTTTGGTAAATATCAGTTGCCTATTATGGACATAATATTGGATACTACTAATATGTGCATTACTTTTCCTTTAAGGTTTACATTATAAATGACAAATATAATCATAAACCCATACCAACTATTAATGGTGAACAAATGCAAACAAACATTGAAGAACCAATAATCATTCAATATAAATTACTGTATCAAGAAAATGTATTATTAGGTGTCTTACTCTCCTTGAGGATGAGAACTTATTTTATTAAGAATAAATAAATTTACAAATTACAAAAAAATTCCATATTACAATATATATATATATATATTCAAGAAAATACAAATACATTCAAATAATTAGAAAATACTAAAAAATATTTAGCATTTCACATGTTTTCTAGCCTTTTCATATTTTATTTACTTTATGTTAGTAGATAACATATCATTTATATACACACATATGCTTAATAGGTTATTGAGTGTGATACATGAATACATTATACCCATGATAGTCCCTCATATAGATGTTAGACTTTTCCTCTTCCAATGTGATACACTTTTTGGCAGCATATTACTTCTACATGATAACAATAGACACATGTTCTATGGTTTTATGATCATTTTCCATTATATTACTGAGATTATATGTCTTACACATGCCTATAATCATGTTGGTATATTACATAATGTATTTGATATGTTATTATACATGACCAATTGCTAATGCATGTATGCAAGGACTACTATGACATGATTATGCTAGTTTCTTATGTCTCATTAATTCATCTATTTAAATTAGCTTACTTAAGTATACTTCATGTGTGATTCTTTATATCTATTATGGAGTATATGAACATTTTCCTTTTCTCATTTTACATAGTTCCCTAAGTGTTTCTTATTTATTTTGTGTGTGGAAACACACACATGTATTCCACCTAAGTGTGTGGAATTTAAACCTACCAATTATTTATGGTCTCTTTGAATCCCTCTTTGTGTCAAATTTGAGTAATCTTGCACGTGTGCTTTATTGATTTCTAATCTTGTTATCATAAATAATTTTCCTTGATTGATATAATGCATCATAGGGCTTGTTATGTATGTATATTGTGAGCTTCTTTGATATATCTACTTTGACATGACACTACTACATGTTTCTATACTACATAATTCACACAGATACAACATAGTTATATTATCCTTTTAGGATAAGGTGATTATCACATTTTTAATCTCCTCACCTCAAAAGGGGGGCATATCATGAGGCATGTCATATAATAAATGACTCCAATACATATATTTGATAGAATGGGCAAATTTTAATTCAAATTATATACTTTATATGATATATATATATATATATATATATATATATATATATATATATATAGGGCACTAATTTAGGATAAATATTTTCATATTTATGATACATGGTATATACATGTTACAAAGCAAAGGTTACATTTTGATACATACTTCAAATTAAGATATATTCAAGGTGTACATGCACCAAATTACATATACACTTTCAAATTATACACACATTTATGCATCAACATTACCAATATTCTACACCCTCAATGGACTTATCACTATGATTTTATTATTTTAGGTTGATATGGTTACACCATTTGACTTAGACAAGATTGGATAAATTATATAGATTGGTTATATTAGTTATACATTGGTTGTATGATTAAGAATATGTGCTCTCAATGAACTTAGTATAACTCATCCTTATACTAAATTAGGGACATGATCACCCTTGTATTCCCATATTCACATCTCTAAGGTTTAGTTTTGAACTTATCTCCAATGATTTAGTTACAAGCATCCCTACCGAGATAAACTACTAAGGGGAAACATCATTGCATCAACACACAAGTGTACTTCTTTGTTCTATTTATTTGAAGTAATTTCAAATTATTAAATTTCATATTATATGCAATAATTACACATGTATCATGATCTTGGTTATAGGTCATTCACATACATAAAATTCAAGTGAGCATAAGCTAAGACAAGGTGTGTTGTACACACCATGGTACACTTTACTTCTTTTAACCTAGTTATTTCATCCTTATATATTAAAGGGGGGAAATGTAGTTTCTTAAATTTGGATTTATACGTTAAACTATTTTTTAAAACTTGACAAATATCTCTAAAGGCTCTACCCTTCATTTTGACCCTCCTTAAATCTAAAAGGCTCACATTCACCACCTCACTAGGTTTAATTACTTATTTCTTAGTCCAAACTTGATTAATCTAATTATCTAGATCACTTGGAACCACAGAACACCTAAAGTATGATATATGTTCTTTACTATTAGTTATAGAACCTAAAAAACTTTCCTTCATCCTTGACAATTGTGTTTAGGACAATTTAACAACATCAAAACTAATATCTTTTTGCTCTTACAGTCCTGGTCCTTTTAGTTGGATGTTATAACTGGTTCCATTTTCTGGTTC
>JARHVA010007644.1:92500-105000 GCA_037957365.1 Torreya grandis
GGACTCAAACACATCTACATTCTAACTACCCACATTAGATATGACAATGACATTTGAGAATGTGTGGTGCATATTAAAACTACCGATAGTAGGTAACCAAGTAGTGGAAGATATTGTAATTAGTGTAGTCAATGCCCATAGATATGATAGGGCATGATATAAGGAGCTGGTATTTTTTTTAGAGACCATGATTTTGATATTGAAGATTGTAGTTTATGGTGTTCTATGGTTAAAAATAATTGTGTATTATTGTCCACATTCATCATTGTTGATGATTAGGGAGTTTTTATTATGTATAATTAAGGATAATTAAACTATATAGTTATGGGTTCAAACTATGTTGGCCTATTTGTATAGAAATTTTCACAAATTCACACAAGAGAAATACAATAGTGTACTTAGTTCTACAACATTGATTCATTATTGTGAATCTAAACTTATAGAAGTGATTTGATTAGTGGGTATGTTTCTAGCTAGATAGGCCCATCCATTGATTTATATATTGATATGGACTAGTTTAGTGCTTGTGATCCACACTAGTATCATTGATTTTTGGTTTATACTGGATAGATTATTAATGGTAAATGTTATATGGAGGCCTTACTGTGGCTTTGATGACTAGAGAGAGGATGTAGTAGAGTTGTGATGTGTATTATTTATTTTTAGTTACATGACCATTTTTTAGGTTTATATGAGAGATCTTAGATGGATCACATGACATGATAATTTTGTGTAGTCTAGGTGGTGCCCCTAGCACTGACTATATGGACATGTCTATTAGGGATTCTATATGAGAGGGGGGAAATTTAGCCTACAACAATTGAGCTTTTTTGATACTTATATATGAGAGGGATGTCAGTATATATATTCCTAATGTTGATGATGTAACACGAATAATATAATATGTATAGTGATGGTCCTAACATAGATGTGAATCATTATTTATTTTGGTGGTAGCACCTATAATAGCAGGACTAGATGCTCCTTCAGGTGGCAAGTATTATATACATTTCGTTTTTAGTTATCATATTGTTAGTAAAATTGTAAAAATGAATTTTATATTCACATTGTTTATTTTTTTAATGTAGGAGATTATACATATTAGATGTTGATTATAGATTTAACACTTTGTGTGTTGACAACACATTGTGCTAGATAGTGTTGTACCTAAAGGCCTCATAGAGAGAACAAACCTTGTAGTACAACATGACCTTTTTTTGTTAGAGTTATAATTGTACAATGGCATAAATTTGAGAGATATCTAGGTTGGAGGATAATACCACTACACTAGAGGCATTGAGAGTGGATAAGGATGCATTCATGGTTGAGTGAGATCACACTTGATCTCGATTATCTAGATAATAGATACCATCATTTAGTGTATCATCTAAGTTGATTAAAATTATTTTTATCGAGTATGTTCATATTCAAGGGGAACATTTATATGTTTGAGAGTGGTTAGTAGCCTATTAATATCATGAGAGGAGTTGAGTATGATCTATATCATGATTTGTTGGAGGTAATTTGACCTCACATGCACCATTAATATATGGTAGAGATGAGGATTGTGATACATATTATGCATGAAGTATATATTCCTAAGGGATAATTATTTATTGACACATGTAGTTGATTATGATATATGTAGAAACTTTGATACTCCATGCATGCATTCATGTATGCATGTGTGTGTGTGTGTGTGTGTGTGTGTGTGTGTGTGTGTGTGCGCGCGTGTGCACGCATGCGGGTGTGTGTGTGTGCATGTGTGTGTGTGTGTGTGCGTGTGTGTGTGTGCGTGCGTGTGCGTGCGTGCATGTGTGTGCGTGCATGTGTGTGCGTGCGTGTGTGTGCATGCGTGTGTGTGCGTGCGTGCGTGTGTGTGCGTGCGTGTGTGTGCGTGCGTGTGTGTGCGTGTGTGTGTGTGCGTGTGTGTGTGTGTGCGTGCGTGTGTGTGTGTGTGTGTGTGTGTGTGTGTGTGTGTGTGTGTGTGTGTGTGTGTGTGTGTGTGTGTGTGTGTGTGTGTGTGTGTGTGTGTGTGTGTGTGTGTGTGTGTGTGTGTGTGTGTGTGTGTGTGTGTGTGTGTGCGTGTGCGTGCGTGCGTGCGTGTGCGCGTGCGTGTGCGTGTGCGCGCGCATGCACTTATGAGTGCATGCATGTCATAGTTTTATTTGTACATATATATTTGTCATGTTATATTGGTAAAGACTATGAGATTTATAATTAATTCATTACATCTTTTATGTAGAATTTTAGCATTTAAGACTTCAGATAATTTCCAAATTGATGGGAATAATAATGAATGACAATAAATTATTTGTTTATTTATTGCACTTGTAATAGTTTATGTATTATGAAAATGTGTTTCATTATGCTCAATTAGTGATTACTTTAAATTAGTGAGACATACTTTTTTTATTTGAATGGTTTATTAAACATGTTTTAAAAGATCTTGTAATTGTTACATAACAAAAATATATTGAGAAATGAATCAAATAAAACATATAAGAAATAAAAGCCCTGAGGGATCCTAAAATGTCAAGTCAAAACACTACCTAAAATTCATTAAACTAAAAAAAAACATTATACCAAACATCATCAAGGAAATTATAACTTGAACCAACTAAAAAATGTTAGGACTTGTTCCAAAGTCTTAACATTAGGTTATATTTTTGGTAGGTTAATAAATATTATTGCAAATGGGCCACACATCTTTCAGTAAAGACACCCCCATAAAATAATGTTACTTAGTTTTAGTTTTAGGTAGTTTTATATTTTTGAGTTATAATTACAACTACCTTACGGGTTGTTTTCCCATAACTAGTTGGTTATAGGTTAGTCATTTTTATCGATCATTGGTAAAAACTATATAAATCAATGTTTACAATGAAAAAGGGTTTACATAATAAAGGCACCCTTATGTACTTAATTTTTAAATATTAATAAAATACTTGTGCACTTGCACTAAGTGGGGACAAGGTTCAAACTATTTTATTCAAGGAGATATCAGTGGTATCAGAGCATGGTAATTTTGGGAGCTTGGTGAATTCAAAGGAAGGCAAGGTGAAAAGTCAAATTCACGTGATATAATTTTGGCATGAAATAAGGTATGCCATATAATGAATTATTTTATTGGTTTAAATTTTTGAAAAATTATTAAATTATTTTAATTTTCCAAATATATATTTTTTAAATTTAAACCTATGTATTTTCCATATACCACCATCTGGTCATTTTGATCATTCATACTCCATTAAAATTGTGTTCAAATTCCTCCTCTGTCATTAAAAATGATTTTTTTAGCATTTAAATGTTATTAAAATTCATTATTTTTTTTGCACAAATTGATTTGTACAGCCTGTTTACTTGTGAAAAACCTCTAAAATTTCCATTCATGGCTGCCATTGTTAATTCAGTTCATTCTCAGGCCTCTTAAAATCCAAAACACTTGAAAATATTGCTAAAACCCCTGATTTTTTATCCTCAAGGAAAATTTGGAGTTTTTTCTGAGTTGTACAGCCTGTGGTATGACCTTCCAATGCCCTAGGCTCATTTTGAATCCATTCCCTGCAAAACATACCTTGAAAATCTACCAAAACTCAGTCAAAATCCTTTTTATACTACCTGTATAGATTTGTACGGCCTCCAGGAGAGAGAACAGGTGAACAAATTATTACCAAGAGTAGCCATGGCATCTCAGGCAAACACGGCACTGCAATAAAACTTATAATTTTTATTTGCTATTTCTAAAGTTTTTTGGATATAAAAATTATGCCTTGGGTCACATGTGAGAAAACCTGAGTGAGAAGACTGAAAAAGGGAAAAGTTTTGATTTATTTTCACACATGTAATTTTTTTTTAAATTTTCCCTCACAGAAAAAATCTAGAATAAGTAGAAATTTCTTAGTATAATATTTTGAATATGCTCTTAGAGTAATTGGTTAAGCTTATTTTGTAAGAAGTTTGCAAAGGAGGAGCTCAAGGGTTCAAATCCCTTCTTTTGGAAAAAGTTCTTTTTACTTTATAATATGGTTTTTTTGTAAAATGAATATTCCCTTTTAAATTTGAAAGTTGTAAAACACATACTTATTATATTGTGTTATTTTAAAAATCAAAAAAGGGGGAATTCAATTCTATTTCTTTTACATTGTTGTGGTGATATAGGGGTGTAATTGGTGGAAAAAGCTTGTAATTTAGTGAAATAAGGGTGTAATCATTTGTTTTTGGTGAGGTTAAGTGCAAAACCCATAAAAAATTCTTGTTTTTCTTTTGTGCTCTACGCAGAGGTTAAGTGCAAAACCCTGTAAAAGTAGTGTCTTGTGCAGTAAATGTGATATTTGTTTCATCTCTTTTGCATTTTGTCTCACTTTTCTCTACTACACTTGTTTTCATTTTAAGATGCTAAAAATTCAAAATTTGCTGTCAGATGGTGATAGATTAACAATTTCTAATTATTTAGATTGGAAACAATTGATGAAGGCTTCATTAGTTTGTAATGAGTTATGGGATATTTTCAAGAATTAAAATCCCACATTGCCAACATAATAGGATAAATTAGATGTATTCAATTTATGTGATTATAAGGCCTTAGCTCTAATTAAATGTTTTTGTACTCGTGATACTTATGTTCATATTGAAAATTCTCTTCATAGTTACATTGCATGAAAAACATTGTTAGATTTGTATGATAAGAAACCTAATCATAAGAAGATAGATATTCATATGCATTTGTTTACTTTGTCATTAGATGAAGATGGGGATATGGGAGAATATATGTCTAAGTTTAAAAATATCAATACTGAGTACACTAAGGCTAGTTTTGGAAAACTAGATGATGACCTCATAGTCACTACTACTTTGAAAGGACTACCAAGGTCCTATAAGAATTTTATTGAAATGTTGCATGTCTCTAACAAGATCATAGGCATAACCTTTGATAAGTTGATTGAGTTTCTCATCCAACATGACCTCTGTCTACCCAAGAAATCTAAGAAAACTGAAGAAGCACATGTTTTAGAGTCAAATCCTAGTTCATCTTCATCTGGGCATCAAAACAATAGAGGAAATAGTTATAAAGGGGGTCAAGGTTATAAAGGAGGTAGATATAAAAATAGTGGTAGGGGTCATTCAAATAATCAATACTTTTTTGTAAAAGGAATATTCCCTTTTAAATATTAAAGTTGTAAAACACATACTTATTGTATTGTGTTATTTTAAAAATCACATTCACATGAAACAAGTGATTGAGGACATGGTCACAACACATATAGGGGCAGAGGATGAGGTAGATTAGACATTGAATGTCATAGATGTGAAAAATTTGGTCACATTGCCTGACAATGTAGGATTCCTTTTGATAAAATTTAGAGGCCACAAAAAGTGACTAAGTCTAACTTTGCTCAATATGCCGATCATGACTATGATGAGTCCAATAATGTTGCCCATGAATCTGCATTCACTACTTTGGGGCACATTGATTATAATGAATATGAGGTTAGAGATGAGCTCAAAGATGTATGGGTTTTAGACACAAGAGCAACCAAACACATGACATTTAGGAGATATTTCTTTTGGTCTTATAAACAAGCTTCTCTCTCTCTAGTTGCCTTAGCAGATAAGTCTATGCATACACCACTAAGACTTATATCTATTTGAATTCTTCTTCCTAATGGGTCTATAAAATACTTGGAGGATGTTTGGTATCTTCCCACATTGAAGAAACAATTACTTTTTTTGGTAACTATTCAAAAGAAAGGTTATCAAATTATGCTTGAAAATGGGCTCATTTACATCAATTACTTTTTTTTAACTATTCGAAAGAAATGTGTAACATTTGCACCAACTACCAAATGGCACACTATTCATATGGTACTTGCCTTAGCCACATAAAATGGTTGGAAAGTACATCAATTGGATGCTAAAAGTTCTTTTTTAAATGGTGATTTATAGGAAGAAGTCTATATGAAACAACCTTAGGGTTTTGAACAGGTGGGTGCTCAACACAAAGTATGTATATTGATAAAAGATTTGTATGGGCTCAAACAAGCACCTAGGGCTTGGTATGAGAAAATGGATTCATACTTGAAATGCATTGGTTTTCATCATAGTGAATCTGATGATACTCTCTATTTTTGAGTGCAGGGTAAGAATATGGTGATACTTGGTCTCTATGTTGATGATTTGTTTATTACAAGTAATGATGAAAATCATAACAAGTCTGTGAAGAAGGAATTAAAAGATGGGTTTGAGATGACAGATCTTGGACTTCTTCACTACTATCTAGGCATAGAGGTAACTCAGAAAGAGCATAGTATTTTCATTTCACAAACTAAGTATATTTCTAAGTTATTAGATAGGTTTGGCATGCGTGATTGCAAACCTACCCTCACTCCCATGGAAAGTAACTTGAAATTGTCTAAGGATGATAGCAGTGCCTTTTTTGATGGCACCACATATAGACAATTGGTGGGAGGTTTGATATACTTGATAAGTACCAGGCCTGATATTTCATTTTTAGTTGGAATTTTATCTAGGTTTATGCATGAGCCTAGATAAATTCATTGGCATGCAGAAAAATGAGTACTTCATTACCTTTAGGGAATGAAAACATATGGCCTTGAATACCATCACAACAAGAACTTCAAACTTGTTGGATATTGTGATGCAAATTTTGGCAGATGTGTGGATGACAGAGTGTCAACCACAAGATACACTATGCATATGGGTTTAGCTACCATTGCTTGGTGTTGTAAGAAGTAGGATACATTAGCAAATTCATTAGCAGAATCAAAGTATATTGCAGCATGGGATGCTTCTATAGAAATTTTTTACTTTCATCATATTCTTGAAGATCTTCAAGTTTCTCAGTTTGCTCCTACACAGTTATACATTGATAATCAAGGTGCAATCAAGATGTATAAGAATCTAGTGTTTCATGCCAAAACAAAACATATGGATTTCAAATACCATTATCTATGAATGTTGGTGGCAAAGAAAGCTCTTGATTTAATATATTGCCCAATTGTCGATCAGACAACTGATATCTTCACAAAACCCCTTGTCAAAATCAAATTTGAAAAATTTATAAAAATGCTTAGTATGTGTCCAAAGACTTGACTTTGGATCATAGGGGGGTTTGTTAGGACTTATTCCAAAGTCTTAACATTATGTTATATTTTTGGTAGGTTAATAAATATTATTGTAAATGGGGCATGCATCTTTTAGTAAAGACACCCCCATAAAATAATGTTAGTTTTAGTTTTAGGTAGTTTTATATTTTTGAGTTAATTAATTTAAACTACCTTACGGGTTATTTTCCTGTAAGTTGGTTATAGGTTATTTGTTTTTACTGGTCATTGGTAAAAACTATATAAATCAATTTTTGCAATGAAAAAGGGTTAAAAAAGTAAAGTCACCCTTATGTACTTTATTTTTAAATATTAATAAAATACTTGTGCACTAACACTAAGTGGGGACAAGGTTCAAACTATTTTATTCAAGGAGTTATTAAAAAACAAGAAAAAATGACTAGCTAGAGATTAAGGGTAATAGTCCTTGAAGTATGAGTAGTCAACCAAAGTTGTAGGCTTGGTGATGTATTTCATCTTCTTGCTTGCCTATTTTTTGGAGTTTCCCATAGTTATCTTGTTTGGGCTTTTAGTTGAAACTTTTACCTCACTCTTCTTTCAAAGAGTTTTTTAATCAAATTTTTAGCCATAGCTTGCCCCTCTTTATTATTGATTAGACTAACTAGGCCTTCATCACTCTTTTCACATGGCCTATTCTTAGAATAAATTATTGTATCTTCTTTATTTTCCACAATAATCAACTCCTTATTGAGGTCATATACTTTTCCTCCACATCCACCATGCAGGCTAGGACTATCAAATTTTAATAGCTCTAACTGAGTCCTTAAAACCTTCATATCATAATTCATTTCATTTCACAATTGATATTATTCAAATATTTTATCTTTCAGATTTTACAATAACACCTCATACTCTATAATTCTTACATTATTGATCAATAGGGGTTTATATCCTTCTTTAAAAATTTCCAAATTATCCTTCCCCTTTTCTTTTATAAACATTTATAGGTTTTTTTTAGTACTAGCCTTTCAACTTTATACTCCTTTACTTTAACTAGTAGAAATTTCAATTTACCTTTAATTTTATTCTAAAAAGGAGTGTAAGTTGATTTGTCTAAGGAATCGTCTTCCTAGGATTCTTGATTATATTATATGGAATCCTCCTCCTCTTGGGTATCCATTTATTCATCATCACTTTCTTATAACTTCTTCTTCCCACTATCAAATTTAATTAGTTCAATTACCTTTGTTCCCCATAACATCCCACCCTTATTAACAATTAATAATATGAAACCTTGATGTAATATTTTGGTGGTGGGATTCCACTTGAAGGATATTATGAAAGTCTCTAATGAATTAAATATAAATTAGGGAAGACTAATTATATTCAATTTAAAGTGATTCACTATAGAAATTGATGGGACAAAATTCCTCTGAACTTACCCTCTAATGTGATATATTTCATGATTTGGAGGCAAACTTTAGGCCACTTCCATGATAGCTCAATTATGAGAAAGCCTTTTTTTAGGCTCTAAAACTTCATCATTGTTGAAGAATATTTTCATCATCTCTTCCTTTCATCTTTTATATTTAAACACCTTTTATCCTTTGTAGTCCATTCTAGTGACTTTGTCAATGTATTTCATAGTGATTTTTAGTCATAACCCTATCATTCTCACCTCATGCTCATCCCAACCTATATTTAAATATTTAAAGATAAAATGGTTTTACCCTACTATCCTCATCATAAAATTAGTGAGCCCTCCCTTCATGACGTTTTTCCACATTTAAGGGTCTTTCTTATCTTTGGCACAAGATAATGGTTTCATCCTATCTCATTCACTTCCCATTGCCTAAGTAATTTTATCCACAATAACTTGTTATAGATAAAACATATATTATCCCACAATTTCTCAACACCCACCTTGATGAAATCATTAATGTCTAATTCCATTTGATATTTTCTCCCATGGTTGAGACTTATTATCCTTACCTCATAATAAACACTATCATCGTTGCATGAGCTATCATGGTTTACTATATTAACCATTTATATCAAGAAATAATTGTATTTTCATACCTCCTAAAGGCTAAATATGTTTCCACATAATTTGAAATGAATTTGATTATGTGGTTTGGAAGGTCCTCAATTTTAGACCATTGGTTAAAGAAAAGAATGCAAACTCCAATGTTAGCCATGTTATCTACACTTTTATTTCCTTCCAGACATACATGTGATATTGAAAATTCATTAAATTTTTGAATAGACCTTTTGGAATCCTCTATTTTTTTTTATATGGAACATGAAGATTTAGTTTTGCTTACCAAATAATTGAGGATATTCA
Source organism: Torreya grandis (assembly GCA_037957365.1). Lineage (NCBI taxonomy): Eukaryota > Viridiplantae > Streptophyta > Pinopsida > Cupressales > Taxaceae > Torreya > Torreya grandis. The sequence continues at coordinate 101,930 of JARHVA010007644.1, forward strand.
TTGAATACCCTTTAACTACATTTTTTTAAAAATTTTCAACTTCACTACCAGTTGGATGTCCCATATAGATGTTGTGTATTTATAAATGTAGTTATATTTAACCCCCATTACTAATAGATATGTAGCTACCACAATACCTTCAGAGTCTCTAATGATCCCTCCTCCAACCACTCTTGGATTTCCTTTAGCTGCACCATTAAAATTAAACCTCAACCAAGTTCTCATCAATTTTATCCACTTGACTTGAGATATATCCAAATTAAAATGTTTTTATTTCATTAAATGAACTATTTCCCAATTATTAAAGATGATAGAGACAAAATCATTGAGAGTAAGCTTCTTCTTTCATGTAAAAGTTTTCCAATTTTCTATGATCACCTCATAAATTTGTTGAGAGGTGGGTTTTTGGTAGGACATTTTATTTTCAAAGAGATAGTTGTTCCTACTCTTCTATATCCCCCAAAAAATATGGGGTAGTGTAATGTACCAAAAGGAATTCTAAGGTAGAAATATTCTAGGTTGGATTCCATTATTTTATTAACTGTAAAAAAGAATCAAGTTTATTGTAAGAGGTATTAAATTTATATAAAATGAATTCCATAATTATGGATGTGAAATAATACTCTAGGAACAACTATTTTTTTCATTTATTTACATATAACACACTTTTTAGGGATGCACATCCCTCTCTTGTCCTTATTATCAATCATAATGATATTATTATGGGTTGTTATCTAGAAGAAGATATTAACCTTAAGAGTGAGGTTTTTAATCCAAAGTTCCTTCCAATGGAAATAGTCTTCCTCCAAGTCAAGGTCCACTAAGTACCCAAATTTTAAAGGTAATTATCCACTATCCTCTACAGAAAACACAAGCTCATCCTTTTTTTAAAAGATACAAATGCATATTTGTTGTATCTTTAGGTTAAGATCTTGTAAGTTCTAGACTATAACTTTATTTTTAACCTCTATTTTTAACAATTTCCAAATCCATATATCATCCAATAACTCCATGAAATATCTCAATTTCATGATAAAAACCTCATTTAAGTCATCAATGAGATTAGTCAAGGTGGATTTAGAATCTAAATGGTAATGGAATAATTAGGGGCATCCCAAAAGTTAGTCTTTTCTCCATCCTCAATGCTCCATTTTCTACCTTTTATTAGGATGCTTCTAAATCTAGCAAGGGATTTATAGAAGGCTAAACCATTGTATGGTCCTTCCTCAACCAAGAAACTATCCATTTCAATAACCTCGAGATATTTATCATTGGTAATGTTAGTTAATTGGTTTTCCTCCTTACTAATTATCCAATCTTATTTTGTAATTAGAGATTGATTCATTTTCTTAACTCTCCATATCCATAGTCCTCCCTTAATCTTAAGTAGGCAAGAATTTTCTTAGGGTACTTGTGAAAATATAAATCTATATTTATAAACTTTCCACATGAACCTTTTTTGGAATCGATCCATTTTAGTCAAAATTTTACTAGGCATGCTAAAAAGAGACATAAAGTATATCAGGATACTTTAGATTGAAATTTGGAGGATTTAATGTTTTACCACTTGAGAAAGTAGTTTACCATTCCACCCTAATAAATTTTTATGGATTATATTGAGGAAGATATTCCATTGGTTTGATTTAAATCTCCCACTAAATGGAGGAATCCCTAAATTAAAAGAGGTTAGATTTTTTATATGAAAACCCATTATTTTGGACAACTTCTTCTATAGTCCTTCTAGTTTGTTGAGTAAAATAGAGAAATTTTTGTGAAATTTATACAAGTATTAGAGACTATCTCATAATCTATAAGAATATTCTTAAAGATTTCAACTTTAGATATCTTAGATTCATGCATTGGCAAGATATACTTGTGTAGGCAACCTAGTTGGTATTTTTGAAATTTAAATATTGCGCTCATTAGTAACTTCTTATGTTAATAATTTATTTTGTATGTTGGTATTTTTAGATTTATATTTATGATTAATAAAGTCTATTGAAACCATTTTATATTTTATTTTATATTTTTAATAAACCTTGTCTCAAATATTTTGAGATTTGAAAACAAAGATGAAGATTTTTGTATATTATTATATATTTTTTGAAATGATACGATTCATTTATTTAAAAGTTATTTTATACTTTATTGAAATGTATAATAATCATTATCATAATTTCCATTAATTCCATGATAAGCAAAAAATGGTTGGCCACTATTTTTTTCCAAATGATGAGGAGGGTGATAATAACTAGGTATTAGTGGAAGAGATTATAGTTATTGTAGTCAATTCCCATAGATATATGATGTTGAATGATAGAGAGAGAAGGTATTTTTTGCATAGAACATGATTTTGGTATCAGAGATTTTAGTATTTGGGGTTCCATAGTTACAAAAAATTTGTGTGTTTTATCATCGACATTCATCATTATTGATGATGAGGGAGTTTCTATTTATTACAAGATTATGGACATTATTTTTATCATTAAGGATAACTACACTATAAATCATGGGTTTAATGTATGTTGGCCCATTTGTATAGATATTTGAACAAATTCACACAAGATGGATATACCAGTGGACTTAGTTCTAAACATTGCTTCATTATTGGGAACATGAACATATAGAAATGATTTAACCTAGTTGCTAGTTAGATAGGCCCCATCCATAAATTTATGTATGGATATGGATAGTATAGGGGTTATGACCCACACTAGTACCATTTATTTGTCATTTATTTTGGATAGATTATTTATGGGAAAAGTTATATGGAGGCCCTATCAAGGCTTTGATGGATAGAGAGAGGATGTAGTAGAGTTGTGGTGGGCATGTTTCTAGGTAGATAGGCCCATACATATATTTATATATCGATATGGAATAGTACAGGGTTTGTGACCCACACTATTACCATGTATTTTTTATTTATGTTGGATAGATTATTCATGGGAAATGTTAAATGGAGGCCCTATTAAGGATTTGATGGATAGAGATAGGATGTAGTAGAGTTGTGGTGGGTATCATTAATTTTTTAGTAACATAACCATTTTTTAGATTTATATGATATATTTTAG
>JARHVA010007644.1:107500-200000 GCA_037957365.1 Torreya grandis
ATTTATCTTTACCTTTAATTTTATTCTCAATAGGAGTGTAATTTAATTTGACTAAGGAATCCTCCTCATAGGGATCTTGATTATATTATATATAATCCTCCCAATCTTGGGTCTCCATTTATTCATCATCACTTTCTTCTAGCTTCTCCTCCTTACTATAAAATATAACTGGTTCAATGACCTATGTTCACCATAATGGCCCACCCCTGTTAACAATTAATAATATGAGGACTTGATGTAATATTTTAGTTCTGGGATTAAACTTGAAGAATTTTAAGTCTATAATGACTTAAATATAAATTAGGAAAGAATAGTTTTATTCCATTTAAAGTGATTCATTAATGTAATGTGATGGGATAAAATGACTCTAAACTTACACTCCAAAATTATATATTTCATGATTTTGAGGCAAAATTTAAACCACTTACATGGTAGTTCAATTTTGAGAAAGCTTTTTTTATTAGGATAAAAAACTTCCTTAGTGTTGAATAATATTTTCATTAGCTCTTCCTTGCATCTTTAATCTTTAAACTCATTTGTTGCTTTTAAGTACATTTTGGTGACTTCCTCAATGTCTTCCTTAATGAATGTTAATCATATTCCTCTCATTATCACCTAACACTCATCCCAAACTCTATAAAATTATTTCATGTTGGTAGGGTTTTCCCTGATGATCCTCATCATAAATTTAGTGAGCCCTCCCTTCATGATTTTTAACCACATTCAAGGGTCTTGGCTTTAGCACAAGATAATGGTTTTAGACTATCTCATTCACCTTCTATTTCCTAAATAATTTTCCAACATAACAACATGTTCTAGATGAAGAACAACATAACCCAAGATCAATCAACACCCACCTTAATGAAATCATTAATGACTAATTTTGATTCATCTTTTCTCCCATGGTTGAGACTTGTTATCCTTACCTCATAATAAACACTATCATAATTTCATGAGCTATCATGGGATATGATATTAACCAATGATGTCAATTAATCATTGTGTTTTACCACTTCTTGAAGGCTTAAATATTTTCCATGTCATTTGGAATGACTTTAATTATGTGGTTGGGAAGGTCCTTAATTTTAGACCTCTAGTTAAAGGAAACACTACAAACTTTAATGTTAGCATGATATTGACACTTTTATTTCCTTCCCTGTATACATGGGATATTTAAACTTAATTAAATTATTGAAATAACCTTTTGACATACTTTATTTCCTTTTATATGGAATATGAAAATTGAGTTTTTTTGCTAAATAATTAAGGATCTATGAATGCCTTTCAACTACACATTTTTATTGATTTTCAACTTCACTACTAGTTGGATGTCCCATAGAGATTATTTGGCTTGATAAAATTGGTTAGATTGCACCCCCAATGGTCCTACATAGGAAACTACAAAAATACTTTTAGAGTCTCTTATGACCCTTCCTCCTATAGTTGCTCTTGTATTTCCTTCAGTTGCACCATAAAATTTCATCTTTAACTAAGTCCTCATTAGTTTCATCCACTTCACATGAGATATATCCACTTTTAAATTTTTTTCTTTCATTCAAGGAACTATTTTCTAATTATCTAAGTGATAGAGATATAGTCATGGAGATTAAACTTGTTCTTTCTTGCAAAGGTCTTCAAATTTTCTATGATGGCCTCATAAATTTATTGAGAGGTGGTCTTTTGGTAGGCCATTTTATTTTCAAATGGGCATTTGTCCATACTCTTTTAGATCCCCCCAAAATTATGAGGTAGAGAAATGTACCATAGGAATTCCAAGGTAGGAATATTCTATGGTGGCTTCCATTGTTCAAGTAATTCTAAAATGGATTCAAGTTTAACCGAAGAGATAATAGATTTATAAAAGATGAATTCTATAATTTTGAAGGTGAAAGAACACTCAAGGAATAAGTAATTTATCATTTATTCATTGATTTTACATAGAACATACATATTATAGATGGACATCCCTCTCTTTGTGTAGTTAACAATCGTAAGGATCTTGATTTATGTTAGTATAAAAAGAATATATTAACCTTAGGAGTGAGTTTTTCCTTAAAAATTTCCTTCTAATGGAAAAAATCTTCCTCCAGTTCAAGGTCCACTAAGTACCCAAAATTTTATAAGAATTATCCACTATCTTCCACATTCCACACAAGCTCATCATTTTTTGGAAAGATATAAATTCATATTTGATTTAACTTTAGGTTAAGATATTTTACATTATAGACTATAATTTTTTTTTCTAACTCATTTTATAGCACTTTCTAGATCCATCAGTCATCTAAGAACTCCATGTAATCTCTCACTTTTGTGCTACAAATCTCCTTGATGTCATGAATGAGATCAGTCTAAGTGGAATTATAAGCTAAAGGGTAATAAAATAACTAAGGGTCATCCAAAAAGTTAGTATTTTCTCCATCCCCAGTGCCTCATTTTATACCTTTTATTAGTAAGCTTTTACATCCGAAATGGGCTTTCCAAAAGGCCAAACCATTGTCTATTCCTTCCTTGAACAAGAAACTATCCACTTTTATGCTCTCAAGGTGTTTATCCCTAATAATCTTAGTCCATTATTTTTACTCCTTAATAGTTATCCAAATTTGTTTTGCAATTAGATATTGATTCATTATCTTGACTATCTGCAGCCCTAGCCCCCTCTTAGGTAGGCAAGCCTTTTCCTAGGGGACTAGTTGAAATCTAAATCTATCTTTAGAACCTTTTCACATGATCCTTTTTTTTAATCACTCCAATTTATTTTCATTTTAATAGGTAGGATAAAAAGAGACAAAAAGTATATTTAGATAATTTGGATTGAACTTTAGAGGAGTTATAGTTTTCCCACATAAAAATGTAGTTTACCCTTCCACCCTAATACATTTTTATAGACTATATTGTGGAGGGGATTCTATAGGTTGAATTTCATTATCCCACTGAACAATGGCATTTGTATATTAGAATAATATATATTTTTAATTTGGAAACCCACTATTTTGGATAGCTTATTATATAATCCTTCTAGTGTGTTCAGTAAAAAAGAGAGATTTTGGTGAAACTGATACAATGACTAGAGATTATCTCATAATCTAGAAGAATATTCTTAAAGGCTTTAGTTTTAGCTATCATAACTTCACCCATTGTCAAGACATACTTATGTACACAACCTAGTTGGTATTTATGAAATTTGGAGATTGTACTAATAGGAAGTTATTATTTTAATAATTTTTTACTTATTATGTTGGTATTTTGATATTTACGATTAATAAAATCTATTGAAACAATTTTATCTTATATTTTATATTTCTAATAAATATTATATATAAAATTTTGGGGATTTTGAAAACAAAGATGAAGAGTTTTATATCTTATTATCATTTTTTTGAAATGAGATGATTTATTTATTTACAAGTTATTTTAGCTTTTATTGAAATGAATAATAATCATTATCATAATTCCCATTAATTAAATGATAAGTTAAAAATGTTTGGACCTTAATTTTTCCAAATGATGAGAAGGGTGATAATAATTAGGTACTAATTTTATTAATCTTTTGATTAATAATTTATTTTAATCATAATGTCGGTGATCATTGAGAGAAAAAATTGGAGGTTATACCTTCCTTGACGTAAATAAATGATCATGATTAGTATATTTAGGAATCAATTATTATCCTTTATGTAATACTTTGACATGTTCAAAGGTGGATTCAAACTTATTCACTGGATTATGAACATCAAAATGTGTTTTCTTAGTAGAGAGTTCCTTACTATGTCTATTGTTAGAAGATAAATTATAATTTAACTCTTTCATTGCACTGGGACTATGCGTGTTTATATTAGATGATTGTAATGTATTATGTGGATATTAATTTTGTAAATCAATGTCCCCATCCATATATTTTGATATTTGAACAAAATAAAATTTGTCATCTAGTGGTATGGCTTCATAACAAATAATTGAAAATGATACATAAGTGTGATAGAGTATCTTCTATTTTAATGGATAAATTATACCTCTAACAAAAATATATTGTAATTATAAATTAGTTTTTTGGTAAATTTACTGATTCATAGTAGTCTTAAATATTAAAATTTGATAGTTAAATTTTTCAAATTTTCCTTGATGCAAAGAAGTTAATTGTTCATAAGTGACCCTAGGTCCCTTATTTTGAATATACTTATCAAAAAATATTCTTATAAGTATCAATAACTATTTAATGACCCATTAGAAGAGAAATAAAAAAATCAAGTGCACATGCTTCTAGACTCTTAGGAGTAATAACATTTGACTACCATTTTAACGATTAATAATTTCTAGTAAAGCTTTGAGATGTAAGTAAAGATCACCTTTTACATTAAATGCATAAAGTTTAGGCATTTGAAAGTTAGAGATAAAGGTACATATAAAATTTCTCACATAATAGGATTACAATATACTATAATGGAGTGAACCCAAGCATGATATGATTTAATCTCTAAGGATAAGTGATGTATTTTATCTTGTATATAACCTACAAGATGCATTGATGGCATGAATTCCTAAGAAGGCATGTTGATGTTATTAAGATGTTCATTTAAGGGTTGAATTATATTATTAATTTTAGCCATTGGAATACTATTTATAATAGGATAATAAGGCATAAGGATATGATTTTCCTTTGATTTGGGAGATTCATTAGATATATGATTCATTTATTTATTTTTAACCAAGATTATTACAAATAGAATTAATATTAAGAGATTCAATGTCATAATGTGATGTGATAACTCTATGATATGGTTGTGAAATTATGGCATAAAATTATTATCATGGTATGATAAGCATGTGATTTAAGTAGAGGTAACATCACAATATTTTTAAAAATAAATGTAATTGATTTTAATGGTAACTTGTGATGTGTTGTGACCAATACACCTCCTTTTTCTACAAAAATTAGGGACCCCTCTTTAATTTTATAAATTAGATTTCTTAGACCTTCTATCTCACTCTGGCCAAATCTATTAGGAAAAAATTCTTGAATTCCCATTCTTCCCTAGTCTCCAAGAGTGTGTGTATTATTTGTAATGGTTGATTGATCTATGTTGGGATCCCATGTAACCTATAAAGTTAATGTAGTTGAGTTTATGTTATATCTCAAAATAAACCAATCCCTTCCTTACTTAGAGGGTTTAGTGTGATAACTTTTATACAAGGTTGTTTTCATTAAAAACTACCAGGGCCTCAAAATGTTAGTATCTCAATCTCCTAGAAAGTTAGACTCCTAGAGTTGTATGTGGGTACCTTGTGAAATCCAACTAGAATCCAAGTGAGAGTTTTATTCATTAGGTGTCTTTTCATTTTACTTAGACTCTTTTCATGGATTTTCATAGAAGTAATGGTCAAATGAAAAGAATCCAGGTGGATATATGTCAATGAAGTTAGAGCATATTAGAGCATAGACAATTGGCGTGCCTTAATCGCATATGTGTTAGTCTCCTAGGCCTAACAAAGATGTTAGAGCCTAGGAGAGCTTGACCAAATGAGATAGGACCACATAACCTATAGTTAAAAGTTGTGAGATCTTTACCAATTAGGGCACCTCAAGGTCAGAATGGTCAGTCTTTCAAACCAAATAGAGATGTCAAATTATAGGAGATCTTGAACAAATAAAATGATTCCATATGGCTAAAAATTTAGAGTTGTTAGAATCTAACCAATTAAGGTATGTAAGTGTCAAAATGGTTAGTCTCCTAGCATTGAAAAATATGTCAAATCCCATAAGATTCTAACTAAATGAAAAATTTCCATGTACACCTTTTCCAAATTTTTTAGTTTGTCAAACCTAAAAGAGATGTTAGAATATGGGAAAGCCTAACTTATCACATTGGGCCATGTGGAATTTCCATACAAGATTGATAGGGAGAGTCCAATAGACCCTAATATGGTCAAGATGAGGCACAGTTACAGTCAAAGGGGTAATCAAAATATGTCATTCATCTTTCAACTAAAATTCTCTTTCTCCCAAGCATATAAATTTAATGATTTGGGCCATGCCTAGGTGGTAATGATTATAGTGGGAACCAGTTTATAGGGTATATATAGCACAAAGAAGGAACTTCTTAAGAAGCCTAAAAAATGATATGGTTATGTGCCTATCATGCTCTATGAATTAATTGAAAGGGAAACTAGGCCCTAATTGGATAATGTAAAACATCATGTCATAATCACCAAATCTAGTAGGTAGTGTATAATTGAGATCTTTGAATTTAATTACAAATTAGGAAATAAATGGGAAGATCAAGCCACCAACTTGAATTTAAATTCACACCAGCTGATCATCAAATTCCATCAATGTAAAAAATGTATGCGGATCTCTATAAGTGCCTAAATATGAACTCATTATCTATTATTACTCTATGTTTCCAAGAATCCACTTCTTCCTTTCTACTCTGACCAGTGACCTTTATGTCTTCCCCCTTTGATAAATTTTATTTATAATTAAAATCCCTTTCAAATGTAATGGACACCTCATCCTAGAACCCCAAATCTAAGTTGGAGTTTGAAGATAACACATTCCTTGATGGATTGATGTGTTTCATGTAATATAATGAAATATTTAAGGATAATAATTGGTACCCAAGTATTCCAATAGTGAAAATGAGTACAAGGCTAAATTTTTAGATACCGCTTAGGTATATGAGAAATATGGACTACATAGAGCCACAACTAAACTTGAGGTCTTTCCCTACACTAACTTGTTTGACAATTTTTTGTGTATGGTGAAGTTGACATAAGATGGCATCCATGACATGGTACGATTAGGGAATAACCAAAATCATATCATCAACATCTCAAGAGATGACTTTAAGTCTTACTAAAAACTTAGTGAGTGCATCTTGTCTTAATATTTGGTCATCATGACCACCTAGACTATCATTCACTAGATATATGATGTCTTAAAGGATTAGGTCAAAAATCTCGATGCAAGGTGGGTTAATAAGATATACATGAATATGTATAACATCCACACTTACAAAGAGGGAATACACATTGTAGTGGTCTTGATTGATCAACTATTTGAAGAGAAATACTACCTACACATCAAATTCCTATGGATTCCCCTTGTCCACATAATAATATGAGATGATTAGGTTCCCAAATCAGAGGGATAATCAATTTAAACATGGTTAAGGTGATAGGTGATGCCTAGGGAGGTGGTAATTATTATATGATGAGATACTTAGTGGACTTAGTCTATAGAACACTCACCTTCAATACGTCTACCTTTTCTTCATCAGTTGTAGGAGGTTTGGTGGTTCATGTAGTCTTCTATTATATATATATATAAGACCATTATTAGAATAATATCAAGGATATTTATGAGTTGTTCTACCTAGTGGTTTATAACACCATCAATGAGGCACTCATGCCTCAATTGTCAAAATAAATTAGGGACTCCACCTTCACTGGTGGTTAATGGTACTATCAAGAGGATACCATCATTTGGGTGGTATAAATTATTAAGTATCCCCATGTTTACCTTATTAGGTCATGAACTACATACTAAAGCAATAAATTATGTATTAGCTAGTGAAAGGCTTTTTTAGGCATTACATCAGGCTTTAGTAGAATGCCTACCCACCCCAATAGATGACTATTAGGTACCATATATACAAGGAATTCCCTTGTTTATGGAAAATGGTAGATGGGAGGGACTTTTTGGCTCTGAGAAGAACTAAGAAATAAGATTGGGACCTATATAGCATCATCAAGGCCCACTTAGTGAAGTACTCAACCCAATTAACCTTCATTATAACCATCAACATAAGTATGATGATGAGTTTTACTTGAATTGGATTTATAATCAATAGGTTTTCACTTATATTAAAGCCTACAAGAAGAAAAAAGGGAATAATTTTTATCCTAGGACATATATTACCTCCACTACGATGGTTCAACATGTAAATTACGTTAAGGTAACTCTTACCCCAATTTTTTATTTAGATTATATAAGAAGTCCCTATACATTACCCTCCTAGATATCCTCTTATACCTTCACCCTTGAATCATCCACCACCTCCTCTAGTTTGAATAGCTCAACCCTAACAAGTCTAGACCCATGTAGCTTAGCCCGAAGTAGCTCAACTTTAAATTAATTGATCTTAGGCCATACAATCCCTAAGGTTCAATATTAGTTGTAGCTTAAAGTCTAGTCTATAGTTTGTGATTAGTAACCAACACTATCATAAATACATTTTCCCACTCCCTCCACTCTACAACAACCTCTCATGACACCACCTAGTTTTTTGAATCCCCTGCCATCCACTAAGGGAAGCCTCCCATACTCTCCATTTCTCCCAATCTATAATTCACCTAGGTTCCTTTGGCCTCATCCATATATAGTGTCCTTAAATTATATTTCCATTTTGAATCATATATTCCACATAATACAAATTCCCCAATTCCCTTGTTGGTCATTCAATAAATCCAAGTTCCCACAGTCACCCTACCTCCATCTATTTTAGTTATAGATCCTCTAATAAGTGTACCCATGTACATAGATCAACATTCTAGTGACACCCTCTATGGTCCAATAGCTTCCTTAGTCAGCCCCTATGGCCTTTACCACATTTTCTCCCTTAATTATAGTAGTTAAAGCTTACCCAAGTAAGAGGTTGAGAAATAAATAGAAGGAATTGCATCCTTGGCCTTCCATTTTGGTACCAATTGCTCCCATTTGGTCTTCTCTTTAGGTTCCCATTGCTCCTCCTGAACCACCCCTAGTGGATCCCTAAATCATTTCCTAACATCCCTTTTCCCTCATCTTGAATACCTAAGGATTAAACTTTAAGTATATAAGCTACTTATTTTTGTTGAATTCCCCTCTTCATATAGTCATAGCTCCAGAGGTGAACCTAAATAAGAGCTAGTGGAAGGTGAAGATGTTTCTTTGGGCCTCCCCATTTTTTTTACCTCCCTATGCCCTCATGCCTCCTCCCATGCTCTCTTCATTCATCCCTTTTGCTTCCTCCATGACCCCTCCATCTTTGTCACCCCACCAACACTTCCTACCACCTTGGGAATGGCTATAGTGTCATAGGCACATGATATGACAATCCAGGGTGACCATGATGTGTAATAGGATTTTAGCCACACCATAGGAAATATATCGAGGATCCTCACTCAAAAATTCATGAAAGAGGATAACCTTGTGGTATATCAAACTCAACATGATATTTTATCTTTTATCAAGGTGAGGACTTCTATGGGAGAGGAAAATGTGGCTAAAGACTCAAACTTATTCCTCTAAGCTACCCATGACATGTCATAGAAACTAATAGAGGATATATAGGAACATGTCTGAGCTCCCAATGTGAAAGTGAAAATTTCCTTCCCTACAAATATATTTGGACAAGTCAAGTATGACATCTTGAAACTTGTTTAAGTAATGGGAAGAGTGATGGATACTCTACTAGGTAGTAAGGTGTACACTTAAAAGTTTAAGGCCTATTTAGAAATGATTTATCTAGTATAGATTAAATTCATAAAGTGAGTGGTTATAGTGAAAAAGGGCATGTTTTTAAAGATGAATCTTATACCCACATCAAACCTAAGATTGTACCAAACATACACTAGGAACATGAGGTATATAATTGAATAATGGTTTGGCCTAACATGGTCAATTCCATACAAGAAGGTAAGAAGAAGATATTGGGGAACTTCAAAGAAGTCAATATCTTAGTGTTATTCTATCTAAATGACACTATATTAAATAATGGAAAATTTGGAATTCACTTGGGTTAATCTAACCAAATTATGTGGAAGAAGGTGGCTAAGTCAAACAAGGATAGAGCCCGAGCTATGGTATAAGTCTTGACCTAATCCCCCATGAGCACTAGCCAAGTGTCAAAATTCAAAGTGGAAATGGATTCCCCAATCCAAGTCTATCAAAGGTTGGTGTCCCAATTAGAGGATATATTTTGAGAGCCACTAATGAATCTAGATAAAATAGATCAAGAGTTTGACTTAGTGGAAATTACATTGACCATTAGGTGAGCAAAGTCTATGAAATTAGGAGGCATCTTTTTGTATCTCCTCCATGTATTAGTCAAGTGAGCCCTTGGGGATATTTTTAAAGGTAGTTAGGGGTATTCTATTCTTTTTTATAAAATTAATATGGTTATAACAACTTGGAGTGGCCATCATGACCTAAGATGGGAATCTCGTGCTACTAGGAGGTGATCCCCATACTCATCTATAAACATATAATAGTATTCTATTATTAAGGTTGACAATTCTTAGTCCAAAATTATTGTTGGAATTAAGTCACGGTTACCTTATTCTTAATTCATCCTTTTGGATTTTGAGTGTCTTCCATGATATATTTTTGTAAATAAAATCATTTTAATAAACGTAACCTTTCACTTTCTATAAGATTTATGGTTTTTTGTCAAAATTTGTCAATCATTTATAGTTTTTTAATGAATGTTAATGCTAATAAAATTAAACTAATGCCTTTTTACTTAATGTCTAAAGTTGTTATAATGTGATTTTTTTATTATAACCCATTTATGAACCCTTTTCATTTATCTTTTAATATTTGTAAAGTGTTTCTTAATCTATAGGTTATCTATGAAGAGTCCAAGGGTTATTTACTATGGGCTTTTGAATATTGATATCTAATGGGGGTTTATAAATAAAGCATTATTTCTTGTTTCCTTGGACCTTTCCCATTGTATAATATTGAGTCAGAACCTTAAGCTAAGATTGACACATAATGATACAATTGTGGAAATGATATTATCTCAATTATTCAAGCATTAACACCTTTTATGCATATAAACACTCTTTCCTACCCTAATTTACCCTAATTTTTTATGATCATTTCAAAACCTAGACACTTGTCCCTACTTTATAAATTTATTAAGGGTGGCCTAAATAACAAGAAAAAAATAGAATCTCTCTCAATTAGCATATATCATAAGGTTAAATTACACATATATTTAACCCCTAGTAGTAATGCTTATGGATCTTTAATTAATAAAGGTTAACATGCTCGATCTTTATACTGAACTAGCATTAATCCTAAAATTAACTAGGGGATATTTTATCACATGCATTGTATCTCAATTTTTTATTTAGAACAATAAATACCATGAGTAAGGAGGCATAAAGGATTTTGGGAGTGAAAATAGTTGGTTCTAGAAGGAGGGTCTTTTTTCATACATGTTTGATAGTTTGTTTGGTTTATACTGGTTATTATTTATAGTGGTAACATTGTAATTATTTTTTGTGTATGAAACACCCTAGATATTACTACACCTATCACTTAAGTGAGATCCTATCATGTTTCACTAATTTCATCACCTTTATAGTTCCACAAGAGGCCTAGACTTGGTATACCTAGACCCAGATCTATAGTTTTTCCCACTAGCTCATCTTCTTAGTCTCCCCCAAGAAGACCACCTGTAATGGCTCTCCCTATATCCTAGTTATCCATGTAAACCATTATCATCACTAGAATTATCTAAGGCCTACATAGAAACCTAAAAAGGTATCTTCCCCATTTTACTCTTGGTGTATGGAAAACTATAGAAGAGCATGTCACCTCTTATAAAATTACTTTAAAGATTTTAAATGTAGAGCATGAGGATGTGACATGTAACCACTTATCATTCATGTTGATGGATTCAACCTATTACTATTCCTTAACCTCTTTGAGAACTCAATCACTAGTTGGGACCATTTTAGTACCACCTTCCTAGCCTAGTTTAGTCAATTTATCAAGCCTAACAACCTATACCAATATATTTCCTACATCAAATAGAAACCTAATGATCTCATCAAGAATTTTAACACTAGGTTTAATAATATGTATATTAGGTTCATTGTGTTTTACTAACCTAATGGTTAGTTGGTGTTGTAAATGTACAAAAACACCTTAGACCCATGGATGACTAGGTTTATACAATAAGACCCAATAATAGTAAACCTACCCCTGACTTATGCTAAAGCCATAAAATTTGATATTTAGTTAAATCACAAAGGTAAAATGATGGCTACCATTCCAAATGTATTATCATATATGCATACCTTTAACTTATTTCTCAATGCCAATTAAAATATTCCTATGATTTAGTCATTTCTCATAACAAACTAACTCCCTCTAGTCATATTGTGAAAAACCAACACTTGGGCTTTCTCAAGCTAGTAAACCATAAAATGGCATCCTAGTTTAATAATAGGTGATGTTAGTAGTGTCTAACAACACCCCAAGTATACCTCTAGAGTCTAGTAAAAATGAGTTGGGTACCATCTAGTGAATGGCCTAGAAACTTAGTAATGACTTCTCAGACCTATAAAGGCAAATGTATCACTCCAATGATGAATTTAAAATAATAAATTATCATACCAAAGGTAAAACATGAATTATTTTCATCCCCACAATCATCTAGATCCCTCCCCTAATAGGTTTCCAAAAATTAACATTTGTTAGATAACTCTACCTAACTAGTGCTGAGTGCACAACATGGTTACACATGGGGATATGAATTATATAAAGTTATTTATCTCCTTTTATATATTATAGATATATATTTAGGGTTATGAGGTTGTTATAAATCACCTTGAATCATCAAACTTGGGTAGTCCCCCTAGCATAACCATCATGTTATAATCTATAGATTTCCCTAGCCAAGAAGTGAATAGCTTGGAGGAGAGTGATAATGAGTTCCATGCATTCTAAAAATTACAAATAAGTAATTATTACCTAAATACATTAAAACCATAACTTGTTACTACCTTGACACCCCCAAATAATAGTGTAACCCCACCAAATCACAATACTAAGAATGACACTCCACCTCCAAAACACTCTAAAGCAAAATCTCAAGTAGAAGCCCAACCAATTTAGAATAAGGGTTGTTATAATATGGTATATGTCATGAATAAAATTAAATAAAACATCACCATTTAATAACTTACTCAAATCATTGAGCAACATGATCTTCTACCAAAATACTTAATTGAAAAGCTAGTGTAGAAAACCAAGACTAAGAAAAAGGTATCCCAAACCAATGTTATCATACATTATAAAAATATGGAGGTAAATTTTTTCATCTTAACCATACATTTATTTATAAATAACATATATAATTGATTAGTAGACTTTGGAGCCTTAGCAAACGTAATACCAGTTGGTATTTATGAGAAGTTAGGGTTAGTTCCTATCAAATCAGATAAGGTGGTTTTTCAAATAGATAAGTTATAGGTTAAAGTGGTGGGTGAAATTATATATTTTCACATTAAAATACAATATTAACTTAGGATTTAATAGTTCATATTCATTTAGGTGGTGGATATCTCTGAATCCTATGGCATGCTCCTTAGTAGGGACTAGTATAAAATGTTAGATGGGCACGTGTCCATTAAATTTTATCATATGTGGTTACCATATAGAGGTACATCCAATAATATTCATGTGGATAGAAAATCATAAATGAAACACATGATAAATGAATATAATGAAATCAATAATAAAGTGAATATAGTATCCTCAGACTTAGGTATTTATACATTAAACACAAATCTTGCTAAGGAAAAATTTGATAATGAACTTGACCTACAAGGAATATTTTACTTATATACATGGCGATTGTTCAAAATAGAGTAGTGGAGTAGGTGATATGTTGATGGATCCCAAAGGAAAGAGACACATCACTTCATATAGACTACGTTTCCCTTGTATAAATAATCTTGCAAGCTACTGGCTCATTATTGTTCATAACAAAAAACTTAACTCCCTTGAATGACACCTAATTGTATGAGTTATCTATGGAATATGTCCCTTTATTATCCTTCCTAGATAATGTGATGACTTTATAGGTCTTTGATGATGATAAATAAACTATCCAATTCCTAAACAATGTTCAAATATTTGAGGCCTATGTAATCAACAAAGTAGATAAAGACAACCCTAGAATCAAACATGATAAAGATGGGATCCTAAACATTCATGAAAATAAAATATCAAATGGGATTATTGCCTTATAAAATATGTTTGATACCTTGTAACCTAAATTAATAAAATCGAGTTTGAGGACCAAAAATGTTGAATCATCAACCTCGAATCTATGAAAAAACCTTAAACTATTAATTTTGGCCCTAATTAGATGGAATTAAAACTTGAAAAACATTGATATTTATTAATAAGATATAAGGATGTAATTGTATGGGCTTATGGATACCTCAATGTGTTCAACTTCAGGTTATTACTCATACCATCCCACTCAAACCAAGCCAAAAACTATTTGGGTATAGATAGAGACCTATAAACTTGATCATGGAGAATTTAATACATAAAGAGATTCATAATTTACTCTCTTTGGAGATAATATTATTGGTTCAACACTCTACATGGGTATCCAACCTAGTTACCATGTTAAATAAAATGGAGAAATATGCTTATGTGTAGACTTTCAAAATTGAAAGCAAGCCTCATACAAAGATAATTATCCATTCCTTTCCCTTTATGAGGTGATCTAGATGGTGAGTGGATCCTATATGATGTCCTTCTTAGACAAATTATAAGGAGAAAAGGTATTGGTCAATTCAAAAGATTGGGTCAAAACTATATTCACTACCAAATGGGGTACATTTGCCTACAAGTGAATTCCATTTGGGTTGATCAATGTTGGAGAAACATTTAAAATGGTGATGAATTTTTATTTTGAAGTTTTAATTGGAAAATGGCTAATAGTTTATATGGATGACTTGACTATGTTTTCAAAATATAGTTTAGATCACATATGCCACTTACAAAAAGTGTTTAAAATATGCAGGAGGTTTAGAATTT
The DNA here is from genome assembly GCA_037957365.1 of Torreya grandis. Classification (NCBI taxonomy): domain Eukaryota; kingdom Viridiplantae; phylum Streptophyta; class Pinopsida; order Cupressales; family Taxaceae; genus Torreya; species Torreya grandis. The sequence continues at coordinate 122,331 of JARHVA010007644.1, forward strand.
TTATAAACCCAAAGAAAAGAATGTTCAATGTCATCTAAGGTAACCTCCTTAGTCATATCATTACATTGGAATGTATTGATATACATCTAGAAAGGGATGATGTTATTTCTAAATTGACTTTACCTAAAATAAAAAAATAATTAAAATCCTTCGTTGGGAAAATTAACTTTATTCACAAGTTCATTTCCAAAGTTACCAAAATTGTAAAACCTCTAAATACTATGTTAAAATAGGATGCAAAATTACAATGTCATGGTAGAACAAGGAAATATTTATTGAACATAAAATATGTTATCATGAAAGCCTTGGTGTTAATCAGTCTAGAATAAATACAAGATTTTTACATCTACCCCTTTGATTTTGAGCACACTGTCATTACTTTCCTTATAGAAATATTAGATAGAGAGGAACATATTATTGCTTTTATGAGCACAAATCTCAAAGATGTAGAACTAAAATATTCCACTCCCAAGAAACATGCTTATGATTAAATAAATTTAGATATTTTATCCTTAGAAATAAGGTGCATGCAATCATCCTAGACTCGACCATCAAGAAAATGTTGGGACACAATGAACTAAGTGAGAACATAGGTATATGGATGATAAATCTATGGTTATATGATTTAGATATCAAACATGATAAGTTGCTTAGAGGATAGGTCATTAATCAACTAATTATTGAAATCAATCCAAGAATCACTATGCACTAACTGGATCAATACCTAGTGCTATAATGAGATTGGTACATCCTAATTATACACTCTCTACTATATGGTAACACACCCTTACGATGAAATTGATGTATAAAAGATCCCTTATATTGAAATCAACATAATATATGTTGAATAAATAATTTCTCTTCATGGATAATCATGAAGTATTCTACCTTATATGTTTGTTAGAAGAAGAGGGAAATGATATAATAAATAACTTCCATGAGAATATTAGATATGGTCACCTTAAAATAAATACAATAACATATAAAATACTTAATGCAAGATATTAATATCTTATGTTGTTAAACTATTCCCATGCCCATGTCTAAACATGCCATCCATGTTACACCTTTGACAAAATGGAAATCCATGTAGGAATGCCATTAAAGTCAATTATAGAAATAACACCATTTGACCAATTGGGGATAAACTTTATTGGGGTTATCAACCCCAATTACTTAGTAGGCCATAATTTTATTATTATGGATATATATTATATCATAAGGTGGAGTAAAGTAGTGGATATAAAGAAAATAATTATTACTAAAGTCATCAAGTTCATGGAGAAAAACATAACCCCCCATTTTGTGAATCTTCATCTCATTATTACGTGATAATGGCCTTGCATTTCAATTCATAAAGTTTACAAAATGGGCATATGACCAAGGAGTAAATATAATAGTCTCATCTAATGAATACATGAAATGTAATGGGTTAGTGTAATCAACTAAAAAGAATCTAATAGACACCATCAAGAAGTCTGTAGGAGAGAAACCCTGAGAGTGGAATTCACTAATTAAATTTTCTCTATGGGTTAAACACACTAGGCATAAAAAATCACTAAAAAAAATTCCATTCCTATTAGTTTATATATTGGAGTCAATATTTTCATTTATACTAAAGTTACCTACTACAATTTCAAGCAAAAATATATGAAATAAGATGATAAAGTGAACTCCAAGATCATTGGCATTATATTGGTAGAGGAAACCCAACATGAAGCCTTACTCTAATTTAATAAATATTAAGGCACTATCAAATGATGTTTTGACAAAAGGGCCAAGGTTAAATCCTTTAAGGTTTCTAATTTGGTATTAATATGGGATAGATCTCATAAAATAAAGGGATAAATTTGATACTCTCTAGATTGGCCCCTATCAAATAGCTAAGTTAATCAACCAAAACACCTTTCAAATTAAGGACATTATAAGCAAATACCTAAAATTGTCAATGAATTAATATTTATTAAAACATTAATTCTCATCTACCCATTCCAATGTTGTATAGAAATAACCTAGACAAGGGTGGTAATGTATATATTAGGCTAGTTTTCTTTTGTTGTGAGTTTTTTCTGTTGTGTTTGTTTTTATTTGGTTTATCTATTTTAGTGTTGTTTTACTCCTATCATGTTCACCTCTCATAAATAATTTCCCCTAATATAAGTCTCAAGTGAAATCAAGGGATTAGTCCCAAATATAAGGATGATGTAGAGAAATCAAGGTAAGTAACCACTCTAAATGATGATGAAATCATGGGAAGTATAGTTAAACATTGGGACATCAAAGGTGAGCTTTCATTTTAAGTAATTAAAAGGTTTTAAGAGAGTCTTTTACATTTTATATATTAGATGACAATGATTTTTAATTGAATAAGTAAATTTTATAATAACCCCATGTCTTTATAGAATCCATCCAAGCTACACTTAATAGTAAAATCCTAAAAAGTGAAATCACCAAACCAATCTAAGATTGGCTTGGTATTTAGATTTTTACACACATCCCATCACACATAGATTGGTCCCAAACACTCAATGGATAGAACTTCCAAAATTTTTAATAATAAAACCTTAAAATAAGGTTGGAATAACACATAGAATCTAAATTTTGATTCTTCCTTGAAAGGGTTATTCATACAAGCTCTATCATAAGCTTTCCAACCTAATTGGTAGTGGAGCAAGGCCTAGAATGGGCTAAGAGGTATCTCTATTAGGGTTATTGATAATTGGATGGTAGCATATAAATTCTTATAACATTAACCTCTAATTAATACAACTAATAATCCCCCCTTTGGTAGATTTAATACCAAGCTTGACCTAGGTTTGTTTAAGTGAAATATAAATTGAATAAGTATCAACTAACACACATTGATGGTTTTATATGGGAATAATGCTTAGTATGTCACTTTATGTACATGCCATTAGTTCCTTTATTTTTTGATGTGTCTAAAGATTTATTTACATTTTGTGTTTTGTGCAAGAATGAAGGTTAATGTCTTGGGTTCTAAGTTCTTAAGCACCAATTTTCCCATGGAAGTCACCATTTTTTGTGACCAACAAACCTATTTTTTATCCAAGATAGGGTACCCATATTTAAATTGATAACTCATAGTTCTTAGACCTTCTATCTCACTCTGACCAACTCCATTAGGAGAGAATACTTGAATTCCATTCTACCTTGGTCTACCTGAGCATGTGGATTCTTTGTAATCATCAATTAATCCGTGTTGGGAACCCATGTGACCTCTAAAGTTAACATAGTCAAGTCTAGGTGATATCTAAAAATAAACTAAGATCTTCCTTACTTGGAGGGTTTAATGCATTCACTTTTTTACATGGTTATTTTCATAAAAATCTCTTAGAGTTTTAAAATCCTAAAATCTTAGTATTCCATAATGTTAAACTCTAGGAGTCTTACATGGTACCTTATGAAATCCAATTGGTAGATAGGTGATAATTTTATTCATGGTACATATTTTCATTTTACTTATTCTCTTTTCATAGTTTTCCATAAGAGGAATGATAAAATGAAAATAAGTTGTGTTGATAGCTATCAACAAAGTTAGATCCTATCAATGTTTATCCAATTCGGATGCCTCAATTTTAAATTCATTAGTCTCTAAGACACGACAAAGATGTTAGATCCTTTAAATCTAGAATGACCAACAGAAGATGAAGAAACTTATTAACCTCATATATCTCAAGAGATACTAACCAAATGAGATAGTGAAATAATGACCATAAGCATATCCTATTAGATATTGGATAATTAGGATAACTCAAGGTTAGAATAGTCAGTCTCTCAGACCTAATAGATATGTCATAGCTTGGGAGAGCTTGACCAAATGAAATGATGTCACATGGATTAAAATTTAGAGTTGCTAGGATATGATTAATGAGTATGCCCTAGTGTCATAATGTTCAATATATTGGCATCAACAAATATGTTAGAGACTTGGAGATCTCAATTGAATGGAAAAGTTCCATGTGCCCTATTCCTAAACTTACAAATCTCTTAGACCTGGTAGAGATGTCAATGTCTATGAGAGCCCAACTTATTACATTGTGACACATGACATTTGCATATAATACTAGGAAAGAGAGCCCAATATACCTTAGTATGGTCTTAATGAGGTAAATTTACATTGAAAGGGATAATCAAAAGATTTCATGTGTCTTCCAACTAGCATTTTATTTTTCCCAAGTGTATAAAGACAAGGCACTGGGTTATACTTAAGTGCTAACCATTATAGTGGGAACCAATAATTAAGGTACACATGACATAAATAAATAACTAATCAAGAATACTTAAATATGATATTATTGTGTGCCTACCATTCTTTGGGAAATAATTGAGTGGGTATTTGGGCCTTAGTTAGAAAATCTAAAATGTCATATTGAAATCGCTAAATCTAGCATGTGGTGTATAATTGAGATCTCTATGTTTAATTCCAGATCAAGAAATAAATGGGAGGATCAAACCAAAAAATTGAACTAGAATTCACACCAAGTAAGACATAAAATTCCATCAATGTAAGATATGTATGTGGATCCCTATAAGTGCCTTTAGGATAAACTCATTAATTTATATTGCTCACAATTTCCTGGAATCCACTCCTTAATTTTTGCTTCAACTAGTACCCTCTTTATCTTACCCTTTTGTTAAATTTTATTTATAACTAGAATACTTCCCATATATAATGGTCACCTCATCCTTAAAACCTAAATCTAAGCTAGAGTAATGAGACACTACATTTATAGATGGATTTATGTGTTTCAAATAATATAATGAAATATTTAAGGCCATTAATTTGGTACCAAAGTCTTTTTATAGTAATTATGAGGATGGGGAAAATTTTAAATATGCTCTTTAGGCCTATGAAAAATATGTGTTTCATAGATCCAAATTTAATCCTAAGGTCTTTCCTATTCAACAAAATTTTGTACATAATGAAGTGGGCACAAAATGGAATCTATGACATGGTATGATCAATGAACAACCCACACATATCACTGACATATCAAGAGTAAACTTTAAGGATTACTAAAACCTCCATAAGTTAACTTTCCCTTATGATTAATTTGTTGTGACCAAATGGATTAACACTCATTAGATGCATGAAATCATGAAGGACTGGGTTAAAAAACCTAATGCAAGGTGGGTTAAGAAGATGAACATGAATATGTATATTGTCCACAATTTAAAAGAGTGAATCCATGTTGAATTTATCCTACTTAGCCATATATTTATGGAGAATGAGTGTCTACACATCAATCTCCTATGGATTCCTTGGCTCCATATAATCCTCCAAGGTGAGCAGGTCCCTGACCTAGGAGGGATAATCAATTTTAACATGATCAAGGTGATAAGTGATGCCCAAAGTGGTGGTGATTTATATATGATGAGATACATAGTGGACGTAGTTTATAAGGAACTCAACTTAAGATCATCTACCTTTCTTTCATGGGTTCTTACAGGATTAGTGGTTCATGTAGTCTTCCATAACATATATGACCATTATTATCAAAAAATATTAAGGATATTTATGAGTCATTCTACCTTGTAATTTTTAATTTCATAATTGAGGCACCCATGCCTCAACTGTAAAAATAAATTAGGGACTCCCTCACATCCATTGGTGATTATTATTACTATCAATAAGATAATATCATTCAAGTGGTGGAAATTCTTGAATATCCCTTATGCTTACCCTACTAGGTCTAGGACCACCTAACAAAGAGAGAAATTATGTATCAACTGGTGGAAGGCATCATTAGACATTGAATTAGTCATCAATATAAGTCATTCCCACCCCTTCCAATCACTATTAAGAACCATGTGTATAGGGACTTCCCTCTTTTACATAAAATGACAACCTGGAGGGACTATTTAGACCATGGAAGAGATGGGCACCGAGATTGAGGCCAACACAAAATCATCGAGGCCCACTTAGATAAGTAATAAACCCATCTCAACATATACTATGGACACTAGCCTAATGATGATGATAATATCTACTTGACTTTGATCGATGATCAAAAGGTTCTCATTCATATTCAGGCCCACAAGAAGAATTAATGGAAGAAGGTTCATCTTAGGCCATCTATTGCCTAATTTACATCATCTCAACATGTAGAGTATGTCAAGGTATCTCCCCATGATTTCTAAAATGATTATACAAGGAGTCCTAATAGCTTCATATCTTAAAGCTCTTCTTGTACCTTGGCCCTTAGCTCTTCCACAACCTCCTTTAGTTTGAGTAGCTCAATCCCAATAAGTCTAAACCTATGTAACCTTGTCCCAAATAACTCAATTTTAGGTGACTCAACCTCTGTATGCATAGGCCCTTAGGTTTGATATCTTTAGTAACCTAGAGATTAGTCTATAATGGGACCAACAATTAACACTAGCACAAATCCATTTTCCTACTCCATACACTCTCTAACAACCTCTCATGACAACACCTCATTTCCTAACTCCCTTACCATATACCTAGGTGATTCCTAACCTATTTCCCATTATACCCACTACACAATTCACCTAGGTTCCTCTAACCTCATCCTTTCATTATTTCCTTACATCCTCTTTCACTTATGTGTCATCAATTCCATACCCTATGGCCTTCCTGATGCCCATACTAGTCATTTCATGGATCCAAGTGTCTTTGGTCAAAATATCTCTAGCTATCACAATTTAAAATCCCATACTAAATGCACTTATTTGCATAGCTCAAGTGGCCCAATCCATTTTAGTGACACACTCTATGGTCTAGCAACTTCTGCAATCAACCCTTATGGACTCTACCACATATGCTCTCTCAACTGTAGTAGTTAAAGTTAAACTAAGTAAGAAGTTAGAAAAGAATAAAAAGGTAGTGAATCCTTGACCTTATATTTAGATACCAATTATTCCCTCTCTATCACCTCCATAAGTTCCCATTTCTCATCTGGTACCATCCCTTGGTGGATACCTATAGAATTTCCCATCTTCCCTTTTCCCTCATATCAAATTCCCAGGGATCCATATTTAACCATATAATCTCCTCTTTTATACTAAAATCCCCTCTACCTTGAGTCATTTACCCATAGGTAAACTTGACTCATAGTCAATGGTAGGCACATATGTTTCATTAAGCCTTCTCATTCATCTTTTCTCGTTATCCTCTCATGCCTCTTCCTCCTCCCCTAATTCCATTATTCATCCCTTCCACTTTCTCCATGCCCCTTTCATATCCATAACCACACCAAATCCTCCTCACACCCTTGGAATGGAAATGGTTTCATAGGCATCTCTAATTATAATATAGGGTGACCCTATTATGCAGTGGGATTTTGACCACACCATAGGAAAAATGTGAAGGATCCTCACTCATAAATTCATGAAAGAAGGTAACCCTATGGTCTATCAAACTCAATAGGATATTTTATCCCTCACTAAGTTGAGTACTTCCATGTGAGAGGAAAGGGTTCTTGAAGATGCAATCTTAGTCCTCTCATCTACCCATAACATGTCAGAGAAACTAATGGAGGATATGCAAGAGTAGGTTTTATCCTTTAAAGTGTAAATAAACATTTCCTTCCCTATGGGACTAATTTTATAATTTAAGGATTACCTATTATAACTTTTATCACTACTAGGAAGAGTTGTGGAGACTCTAATAGGAAACAAGGTGCATATTTAGAGGAACCAAGCTTATTTGGTAAGTATTTCTCTAGTAGAGAGAAAATGAAGAAAGACGGTAGTTATAGTGAATACGGGCATGTTCCTAGAACTAAAGATTGTGCCAAATTTAGACCTAATCCTATATCAAACATATTCTAGGAGCATGAGGGATATAATTAAAGAGTGGCTAGGCCTTGTATAGACTATGGTGAATCCCTAAAAGAGGGAAAGAAGAATATATTGGAATATTTTAAGGAAGTAAATATCTTAGTGTTATTCCACCTAGATAGCACTCTACTATATAATGGTGAATTTAAACTCCACCTAGGTCACTTTGACAAGGTTATACTTAAGAAGGTGGCTAAGGAAACAAGGTTGGATCCTGCACTATGATTGATCTCTTGACCTAATCTACCATAAAAATTAACCAAGTTTTGGAAATCAAAGTGGCTATAGAGGCCCCACTCCAATTTTATCAAAGTTTGGTGGCCTAGTCATAGGTGATTTATAAAAACCACCATTGAATCTAGCAAAACTAGATCATGAGTTTAACTTAGTGGAAGTTGTATTATTCACCATGTGAGTAGAGTCTAGACAATAGGGAGGTAGTTCATCCACATATCCTCCATGTATTAGTTAGGTGGGCCCTTAGGGATATTTTTAAGGGAGTTAGGGGGAATTTAATTATTTTTTTGAAATTAATACAACTGTAACAACTTAAAATGACCATCATGACCTAGATTGGAATCTTGTTCTACTATGATGTAATCCCCATCCTCATCTAAAAATGTATAACTATATTATGCTTTTAAGGTCAACAATTATTAGTCCCAAAATGCTATTAAAATTAAGTAAGGATTTCACCTACTTCTTAATTTATCTTTTTGGATTGTGAATGTTTTCCATGATTAATATTTTTGTAAACAAACTCATTTTAATGAATACAATCTTTCACTTTCTAAAAAATTGATTATTTATTTGTCAAATTTTATCAATCATTTCTAGTTATTGAATGAATGTTAATTATAATAAAATTGAAATAATTCCTTGTTACTTAATGATTGTAGTGGTTATAATGTGCTTTACTATTATAACACATTTATGAACCCTTTCCATTACCCTAACAATATTTGTAATTGGTGTGTTAATCTATAGGTTGTCTTTTAAGAGTCCATGTGTTATTTACTATAGGATTTTGAATATTGATATTTAGTTCGGGGTTTATAAATTAATAATTATTTATTTTTTCCTCAAAATATTCCAATAATGTAATATCGAGTTAGAGCCTTTAGTGAATTTTAACACATAATGATACAATTTTGGTAAGGATCATATCTTGGATCTTGAAGCATTAACACCTTCCAAGCCTATAAACACTCTTTTCTACACTACTTTATCCTCTTTTATATGTTTATTTAAAAACAAAAATACTCTTTCCTACTTTATAAATCTATGAAGGGTGGCCCAAATAGCAATCAATAAATATAAGATCTCTTAGCTAGAAACTATCCCAAAGAACAATTAAACATAGCTTCAACCCCTAGTTGTAAAAGTCACAATTGTTTGAGTAACAAAGGTTAACCTATTCGGTCCTTGGATTGAACCAACATAAATCCTAGAATTAATGAGGGGATATTTTATCCCATGATTTGTCTCCCACTTTCCTCTTTAGAATACTCAATCTCATTTTTAGAATTAACAAGAGGATATTTTAATGAGGGGATAATTTAAGAGAGATTACATAGTCATTTTTAGTATGCTCTTTTCTCTCTAAATTAGTATTCAAGGAATAAAGTGAATGATAATATTGAATATAATATAAAGGTGAATCTAAAGATGGATATAAGGATAAATCTGATAAAAGGTTTGAGGATGAGCCAAAAGGTAAATAAAAAGAGTATTATAAAGGTGTAACTAAATAAAGATTCAATGATTAATCGAGAGGGAGATACAAATAAGGATCTAGAGATAAATCCATAGAGTTATTTTATATACACATAATATTTTTAAACTTTATCAATTAATAATGCTTTCTCTCTTACAATAACCCATTGAGTATCAATCTCTTTGAGTTCAAACCTTAAAGGGTTCACTAGGAAAGGGGTGACCATAAAATTGGTGATTTTTAATATTATTATTCCCTATACCACCAATTAAAACTAACACTAGTCCCAACTATACATTTCCCTAAGATTTAACACCTCCCTTACACACTCTTACAAGTAATTCACTACATCAAATATCCTGTACTTAAGACAAAACCTCTTTTTTCATACTTTAAACACATTCAAATGGGACAAACCTATTATGTTAAATGAGCACAATACATGACTCAGTCATCCTAGCTAACTTAGTCAAGGACCTATTTGCTCCATTTCCTAAACAACTAGCTCGATTGGGCTAACTATGTTAGCTAAAAATTTGAAAGGGTTTAGGTTTATATCCATATATACAAACACATCCTTTACCCCATTTTCATTAGGGATAAATATATAGAATCATTCATTTATGCATCTATGTATCCACCATTCTACTTGAGGATTCATTTCTTAGGGTTTTATACTTCCTTCAGAGAGAAGAATCTTGTCTTGTGGGAAAAGGCTTTTAGATGCATAGGAGAATTATTATATCCTAGAACTCACATATGTTTTTTTATCCTTATGAACCATAATAACCTCTTAAAAATCACCATTATCTAAGGGAGATATTGAGGCTCAATGGGGTTATCTTCAAGGTAAGTATTAATAATTCTTTCTCCTATTTTATTAGTAGAAAGGTTTGCATGTATTGGATTATGAATGTATTTCTATCTCCGTGCATTACTATTACGTCTACATTAAATTGAGTAGAGTTATTCTTTGTATGTGTAATTTTATGTTTATTATCCCTTATTTGTTCCACATGATTTGGTGATCACTATATTATATTTGCTTTAATTTTTTATTTACTTTGTTAGAAACCATAGGACTTAGCTAGGGTTATTGTGTGGTATTGATCGACTAGAGGTTTTATAACCCTCCCTAGTGATATTTTATTGTAAGACACTCCTCAAATAGGTTTAATGGATACATATTGATCATGACCCTAATTTTCTAAATGTACCAATAACAATAAGGGATATTTTGATTTATCTTCTTCAAGCTAGGATTGATTTATATATCAGCTTCATTCTCCATTGTATACATTTTGGGTGAACCCAACATGCACTAACCCTTCCATTTTTTATTTAATTTATTATCATTTTTACATCATTGGATTGAATTTGTTGACTCATTATAGCATTATATGTATAGGTTTAAAACATAGTTGATCTGATCGACTCTATTTTGCTTTGTGGAGATCATATTCAACTACATGTAACCGGATTGATTTACTCAACTCAGTTCACTTATTTACATATATGTTTTTAGACTTAGTCAAATTATTTAACTCTATTAGTAAGTCAAAAATTTTAATATTTATGGAATAGTATAAAAATAATAAATTCATCATCATTAAAACCATCAGGTTCATTCTCACCAACTTAGTCATTTCTTTTCTTAATTACACTGATGTTTTTCATAATTTTTAGTCTTTAAAACTTTAACCCTACATCCAAATAAGTTTTTTGGATAAACTTAGTTATATATTTTTTTCTTTGCCATGAGTCTCAGTTGATCATTTGAATATGTTTATTTGGACCTTACTTCAATAGATATAATTAACATAGTAAATTTTGTTCTATATTGTTTGCATACTCAGTCAATGTGATTGAACCTATACTCTTAAATAAAAGGAATTAACTTATATTTTTTGTAATTAAATAATATATTTTTTTTTCTTGATTTATTATAATCACACACATAAACTAAATATAAAAGTTTAATTTATCAATTTAGTCACATTGATTTTTATTTTATTCACACACTTCAAAACCTCATAATAGTAAAAAGAATTAAAAAAATTCTACACAGGGTCTACCTACTTGGATTTCATCACCAAGGAAGAAGCCAACTCAATTTTCTAGACATGCATAAATATGTGGTTGATAATATATTGGCAAAGTACCTAACACCCTTATCATTTCAGGATTATGAAGTGACAAGGTAGGTCCCAATACCAAACTAGTACCATTACCAATAAATATCCCTTACATCCTTAAAAACATAAAACCATCTTTAGCTTACCTTTATATTTCATTTATAAAGCCAATGACCTATACATTAATTTATAATTTAAAACATTCAGGAAATACCACATAGATTAACATTTCTATTTTCAATATTACTACTTATTCTTTAGTATTGTATGTTTTATTGTAAAACTTATATTATCCAATGTTGGTAGAAGGTTTGTGATATATGATGCAACTAGATCAATTGGTTTGACCTAGCTTTTTATTTTTTTTATTTCAATTTTTCTTCCAAATAGCTCTAGATCTTCTAGAGTCATAACTCTCAAAACCTATCTCTAGCCTCATAACACAGTTGACCCAACTGTGTTTTTTATAGTTTTATTTTTCCTATAGAACATAGTCATTTTATTTGACCTATTATCTTATAGGTTGATCTCTTTACCCATATATAGGACACACTCATCCTATTTAACCCAACCTATTATAGACTACTTGTTTTATTTTACTTCAACACACAATCAACTTGTTTGATTATGTGTTTTATAGACTTCTTTAATTTAACCATATATAGAATAAAGTAAGCTTGTTCAACTATGTCACTTACATCATGTACTACCTACTATATTATAAGACAATGTCTATTGATTTGACTTAATATTCTACAATTTTATTCTCATTTTTAACAAGTGATTATCTTCCTTCTATGATAATGAATTTCTTATTGGATGATAATACAAAATTAAACCAAATAAACATGATGAGTTTCACTAATCCCAATAGGTTTCATAAAACACACCTTGTGGCACTATCTATAGATCAAAGTATTGTCCATGTTTCCAACTATACTACCCACTATGGGACTCTTCTTTATTATTCCATGGCCCTTAACCCCTTATTTTTACTAGAAGATGATCATGACCTTGAATACATGACTAAAATGATCTTTTCCATAAATGAAAATTATCAACATAGAGGATAGGATACTTTAGTCATCTATAACCTCATGATGGGACCTCATATAGGATAATCCCATTTACATTCCCTTATATTTTCACAAGGATTTGGGGCAAACCCTTTCTTTTCCTTTACACCTTTTCCCTCTATCATGTATCCTTTTCATAATATGACATCATCCTTTATGTATTCTTATACCTCTATGCCAAGTATTTATACAAATATGGAAAGTTCAATCTTTTTTGGGGCTCTTCAAAATACCCACACACATACCAATGCTACTAGTGCATCTCATGCCACTAATGCTTCTCATGATACTAATGCATCTCATGATATTAATGTTTTTTATGGTACTAGTGCATCTCATGCTACTAATTTTTATCATGCCACTAGTGTGGAACATTCCACTTCTTCATATCAAACTCATAGTTCATCTCAAGCTCTTAATACCTCACATAACATTAATGCATCAAATGCTTCTTTCACTAGCCAAAATATTTCTCAAACCAATCAAATTTTATTATAATTTTTTAACCAAAAGCATACATTTCAAACTAATAATTAAAATCAAATGATGAAAATTCAAAATCACCTGATACATCTCCAAATCCAACCCCAACATGATCAATTAGGATAAAAAATCCTAATTCCCCCCACCACCTTAGAGAATCACATGGTAAACTCATAATACAACCCCCACTTATCAGCAAAACTCTCAAACTTTTACAAAATGAACATTTAAGAACTTAAATAGCCAACATTGACATAGGAAGTATCACACCCACCATCACTTATAATGGATATATGGATCATACCCTAAATTTAAAAATAATTAGTAAGCCTTACAATGATTGGGTTAAGCTTAATAATTTTACTACCTCTAAACTCTTAGCTAGAATGTTTTTGGGGATGATTTAAATTGGTATATTCAATCAAAAATGTACAACATTACTAGTTTAGAATACTTGGTTAATTCACTTGTCCAAGAATTCCAAACTAGTATCTTCCCTAAAACAACTTAGCTCATTTTATCAATTGTAAACACTTAGAAATTGAAACCACACAAGTTTTCATCAAACAATGGAAAATAATATATAATAGAGTTGAGAATTATATGGATGATTAAAACCTCTTCCACTAATTTACTAATACTCTCCAACTTAAATTAAAAATCACATTAGTAATATTTCTCTAAAAACTTTGGATGAAGCTCTTGACCAAGCCAAATACCAAGACTTATTCGTATGTCAATTTGAACCTCCTCAACCTACAAAAAAAACTTGTGTGATTATAAAAAATAAAAATAATAAATAATCCAATAATGGTGTTACCAACACTTATGACACCATACACACCATCCAAGAAATTTATCCAAATAATACCACTGGCTCATGTCCCTCTAACTAATAACAATTATAATCATAATCTCACATGTTCTCAAAATAATCATACCAATGTGCACAAACCATTGTCATTATCAAAAATTCAAAAATTTCTTCCAATACCTCTATAATGAGATATTGACCCCACTCATCCTATGAATGCATGGTATGATCCAAATAAATTTTTTCATTCCATGCAAGTTGGGGCCATTCTCATAAGAATTGTAGACAATTAAGGAATCAAGCTATGTATTTTCTCCTTGGTCCCAACTTTGACCATGAATCCATCATACACAAATGTTAACAAGATTATGAAATAACACCTAAGGATTATGAGACTCAAACCAAGAATCAAGAATTAAACCAAGATAATTCTCATTTAGATGTCTACAAAGATCCCCTTCTTAATCACTAAGACAATATTGAGCAACCTACCACTACTACCAAAAGTATTATATATCTCAACACCAAATGATGAAATTGTGGCTAACATGATTAATATAAGAAGAGTAGTTACCTATATTGATTCAAACCTAACACCTAACCATCACACATATTTAACATTTTACATTATTTAATATACTTCCCCATCCCATCTTATAGAATTGGGGCATGAGAAACTAACACACATACAAGAATCATCCCAAATAACACAAATTGAAAATATCTCTCATGTAATTGATATAAATTCTAATATTTCCCCAACTTCCATATCTCAATAAAACATCCCTTAAACTTCAAACAATATTTACTCTTCCCAACCAAAATAAATACCTCAACAAATAACCACATCATTTAAGGTCAACCAATCTACTTTCAACCAATCATACCATATCAACATAAGTTTAATTACACATCCAACCCTAATTTAAAGGATATATTACAACACTATTCACCTCTATGTACCAATCCTCTCATGGGATATGATGAATGGGAACTTATTTCATAACTTTCCCATCTCTCATCTCAAATTTCCTTCTTATAGCTTATGATAAATTTTCCTTGCCTTTGTAATCATCTAATGCAACTATTATTTGAAATTAACATCCTTCATCCTCATCCTATAGGGAAATAATCTACCCTATCTAGTTTTGATGATAACATACTTAAACAATGTGAAGAGATGTCCATACATGTTGATAAAATAGTGGACATTTCTATCTCACTTAAGTTCCCTATCACTTCTATGATTACCAATGAGATATTACTTCATGTAAATCATCATCCTTTATTCATTAAAATTTAAATATATAATATCCAGTTTAATCATTATTAAATGGATTAATTCTCATGCACTTTCGTGGCCTCCCTTAACTTTATTAAAACACTTGGATACTTTGAATATAACCTTAAATACATGCAGTACATGCCAAGCATATGATAGAATAAAAATGCCTCCTCTAGATTATATTTGAATTCTCGTTACCATTACTCTCATTAATTTTTTCATGAAAGTCATGATATTAAATTAAACTTTATTACAATATCTTACTCAATTGACCTTGGACTCATTCCATGAGAGTAGTTGTTTCATCTGCATGGTAATGTGTCAAATTCCCTTACAATGGTGCTATATAAAAAATTCAAGAGGACATAAATCATTAGAATTTAAAATAATTCTAAGAATGAGGTGTATTTAAAATACCCACCCTTGAACCATTACCTGACATTCCATTTCAAGAATCCCAACACTTTAATTATCATGTTAACTCCACTAAAATTTATAATGGTCATATCTAATTAATCAAAAATATTACACCTAACCTCTTAGACTCTGATGATGATGATGAATTAGATGAGATAAGTTTAAAGATAGAAAATTATGATCTCTCTCCAAACATCATCACTCAACTTCCTCCTCTTCAACCTCTATCTCATCAACAACATTTTAATGAATTACTAGTTACTTTAACCAAAAATAAACATTGCATTCGCCATGCATATACTATTGACTTGAATACACTTGATTGTGATTCTAGTTATTATTTGTATGACACATTTTTATTTAGATTCATCTAAGCTAAAACTTCTAGGGTTATTATCTATCATTCTTATTTATTTTAGTATTTTAGTTCTATCACTCCTTATTTATAATAAAGAATGTTAGTTTTTCTACTATTATTGATAGGTAAGAGATGGAGTATACATGTATTACACATATCATCATAACATACCCTCTTAGGAGTATGCTCATGGATAGTTCCATGACATTACCTTACCATTTTTATAGATATCATTATCTTTATAGTATGCTTCTTCCACAAATGTTATCCACTCTACTTAGACCTATTGCATAGCTAAATTTACTTATCGATGAGCCTAATATAGTTTCCACTATAGCTTCTCCCTTCCTTGGTGATGGTATTATACCACTACTTATGTTATATACCTTACCTCCACATGGGGAGATGAGCCTTATTGTGATATTTATAGAGTTACTAGTCATTAGACCAAGGATTTTCATTTACATCAATAACCACATGTTTCTTCTTCTACCACTACATCTATTAGACATCCATATTCTACTAATAGATGTAATTTTTTCTTATATAGCACAAATAATCAATCCTCTACTCATTATTAAAAGCTTAGGTTTTACATTGACACATTATAAAAAATCATTACCTGGCACAAAGATAAGACTATCTCACCCCCTAAGCTACTTTTAGAGTACATCTCTAAATAATGGGAATTATATTTTTTGAGGCTTGAATTTTCACCCTTGAATAGATACTCAGTTCTCTTCATCCAAGTGGAAAAGTGTAATCATCTCTTTTGTTGTGGGTGACAATTATGTTGAGATGAATCTCTAGATTAGGGGGTAGCTCCCCTTGATGCACCTTTAAAGTTTATATTCATAATATTAATAACTTGGGAAATTAAAAAGGTAAAAATAAATAGAATTTAAACCTATTATATTGGGGGTGATGCACCAAATTATTTTCTCTACTTATACCTTAAACATACACTTGAAACAAGGACAAGTTACATATACATTTAACTTAATATTGACTCTTTCTCTCTCACATCATTGTTTCAACATGGGGTCTAAGAGATGGAATAGAATTAAGAGGAATTAATTAATAGGAATTTAAATAACCTCTATTGAATTATATATTCACTATATCTACATTCTCTTTAGAAACTTCTTGTTGACCTACAAGAAGGAAATCACAATACACCAGGTACTAATGGCATTAACATGTGAAGGTAAATGGAAATTACACTTGCACAATACTAATAATAAGCATGTACACTTAATGTACTATTTGAATGAGGTAAAACACTTATCTTTATTGATTCAAGGTAAAATTTTGGCAAGGCTTCACCATACCAGGTAGAGATATCATGCTCAAATGAGCCAAGAGAATCCATATTTATAGCCTTTGAGAGAGATAAAGAAAAGGGAGTTCAAGTGTCACTTAGACATGTGTTAATATTGAAAATATTAATAGTTATGCTACAGTATATAAAAAAATCCATTTATGGTTACACTAATAGAATCAAGATACACTAAAATGCATTTTGCTATAGATGGGTCCATCTATTGGAATGTCATTTTGATGCAAGCTATTTTTTACTAGGTCATCAAGCCATATAATAGTGTAATAACTTGAACCATCAAACTACCTATTTATGCTTGTTATTCATTAGAGCTGAAGATTCATGCCATTTGTCATTTCCATGTTTGCCTTCTACTTCTAATTGAGCCTTTCGTTTAAACTCCAACGACTAGTTTTTGAAGTCTAAAATTAATGTTTTGTGGGTTGTTACTCCTTTAGGCATTCTCTTAAGACTTTTATTTATTTAGACTTCTTGTATTAGCAAATTCTTGAAGGAATTTGTTTGGGTCTTTTGTCTCTTTAAAATGACCATTTAGAAAAGTGAAAGACACCCTTTTTGAAAGGAAACATACCCTTCGATGTCTTACAAGTGACCATTCAAAAGAGTTAAAAGTTTCATTTTATTATGAATTTCCCTTCAATAAAGTTATTATAGACCTTAAAAAAAACTTGGACAAAATGTCTAAAATAATTCTTTCAAACTTTTTGAAAAGGACTTTTGAAACTTTACAAATGATCCCTTTAGAAAATTTGTCTCAGACCCTTTGGTACTTTTGAAAAGGACTTTTCAGACTTTTAAGATGAACCTTTTATTTTTAAAATACCCTTAAATTTTTTTCAAATGATCCACTTGTCCTTCAAAAAAATCACAAAGTACCTTTTAGAAAAAATGAAGTTTCCTTCAAGAAAGTTATTTCAGACAAAATGTCCATAACAATTCCCTCTGAAAAGTTGTGAGTTGCCCTTCAGGATTTTGCAAGTGACCCTTTAGAATTTTTTAAAAGGTCCATTTAGAATTTCCAAAATGCCCTTAAAAATATTTTTAAGTGTCCATTTTCTAAAGAAAGTATCCTTCAATAAAGGTGCAAGTGTCCTTTTTGGCTTGAAAGAGTCCTTCGAGAAAGTTACTTCAGACAAAAAGTATAAAAGAATTTGGTAAAGGATTAGATAAAAAACCCAAAGACAATAATCCCAAAAGAATGAACACTTAGAAAAATACCAAAATGAAACCTTTGAAATAATTAGGCTTGTAAATTTATGATGAGTTTTGTCAAATAACACATCCTTTATACTAGACTTGATCAAAGATATAGACTTAGAAAACTAAATTTAGACAGGGGATGACCAATGTTGGCTTGAAGAGACAAATTTTGGTCAACAAATTGGTGACTCACAGGAGCAGTATGCTTGATATACTGACTATATGGATAGCCTAAATAGTCCATTGGGCATAGATTTAATTAAAAAATGAAATAAACTAGAAACCTTGACCATGATTCAGAACTTGATCAACAAGACAACCATTGACTACCTCCAACACACAAAGGAAAAATACACACAACAAAGACCAAAGCAACCAAACATGTGATACTTATCACTTGGGAAAAGACAAGAAGCAATAAAAAGAAAAATAATTATATACATTTAGCTAGATATGTTCTTTTCCCTCTTGGATGAAAGGGAAAACTTCTTAGCTATCTTCCATGGCAAGAAACCTCATGAGGCTAGACAAGTGGTTGGTTGGAGTAGGATCTTGGTGACTCATATTTATTACTTTCCACTTTAATTGGTATGTACCGAAGTGGATTAAGTTCAAACATGTCTCTGACATACATTTACTCATCTTTTTCTTTGATGCATGTTTCATGTTTGTCCTTCATGCTAGTGTAGTCCATTAATGGATCAATGGCTACTATCTCATCATCATAGGGTTCATTTGGCTCATGGATCTCTTGGTATGTATCATGGACCAACTCATTATTTTTTATCTCTTTTATAATCTTGTCAAACTAATCTTTTGCTTCATCATGGCTCTCTTGAAGAAGGGTGGCTAGTGTGATATTTTAGCCAAGACAAAAAATTTCTAGTTTATTCTAGAAATCATCATTTTCTCACTCAAAAACTCCTTTAAATCCCCTATCAAAACAATTATACCTCTCTCCTTCCTATTCAAAAACAAAAGTCTCTATCTATTCAAAAATAAATTTCTCTAGTCGCTTGACAACATGCTCTTGAACCTCATTCAACTTAGGTCCCATGGCTTAGTCATTATCTTCATCAAATCAACAAGAAGGTTCCTCAAACAAAGGGAAAGAGAGTTCACCATGCTTAGATTCTCCATCTAACATTAACAAGTGAAGTTTGTCAATCTCATCTTCATATTTCTATAATATTTGTATGTATGTGTGACCTATATCTTCTCCTTCAATCATGTCACCTTCAAGAGTCAATTCTTTAACCTTATTTTCTTGAAAACCTCCTAGAAAAACCACCTCTTGAGATATGATTTGACTATGATCTTCATCTTTGATATTTCTTTCCACTTCTCACTCAAAATGGTAACCACCATGATGACTTTCATATGGAGCAATTATGATGATGTCATCTTCATTCTCACTCTTGATAGTCTCTTGATTAGCAAAGAATAGAATTTTCTCTTGCTCACTTTCCTCCCTTAAAATAGGTTCCTCTTTAGGATGGAATGAAATGAAGAGTGAATGGATAGATTCATGAGTCTAAAATGTAGGAGTTGGATTATGGAAGGTAATTTAACGTAAAGGGAGTGAAAATTGAGTATGGGATGAAGGAGAGGACTTAGGAATGGAATTTAAAAAGAGGAAAGCACCAGTGAGCTCAAAATCACATTGGGAATGAGAAGTGGGGTTTTCTTTGAGAAGACCATTAGGAAGAGGAGGTAAACCTTGGGCTAAAATCAATTGATTATATTCCTTCCACTTGATCAACACTTCATCCACATTAGATATAGATTTATAACTCTCTTGAAGGGGTATAAATGAGGTGTGTTTAGACATTGGATATTCTATTGGGTCTAAACCATCCATTTCACATTGATTAAGGAACCTTATTCTTGAATCTAATTCTTCAATTTGTTTAGATAAATTCTCTTAGAAGAGTCTTTCTTGGATATCATGTCCATCATCATGATGAGGAGGATTAGATTCATTTTATACTTCATACTCTTGAACAATACTCTTCTCTTCTTTCTTTCCCCATGATTCCACTATTTCATTCCAACCCATGATCTTAAGATTAGATCTCTCTTCTTGAGGATAGGAAACAACTTCATCTTTCTTAAGATCTTGAGCTATTTCATGATAGACATTTCTCTAATTTGGAACCTTGAAATCATGCTGAGGGGCTTAAGAAGATTAGGGAGGACTAGGAAGAGTTTTAACATGCATAGGAAGAGTTTCTTGAGGATATGAGTGTTATTTTCCAAAAGAATCAAGATGATTTTCTTCAAAGGAGGGCTCACAATATAAGGAATTTAAATAATTAGTTTCCATTGAAGACTATTTCAATGTCCTTTGGTGTTGGATTGCTAGGTGCAAAGGATTGATAATAAAAGTAGTTAATGAATTAGATGGGATAGAAGGTTGACTCATTTTATTCTGGTGAGCAAGTGCTATTTTATAAAAAAGGATTTGGTGTATATGGGGAGGGTTTATGCTAAATAAGATAAGACTATTTTGGGATGGAAAAAGGGTTAAAAGGCTGACTACCTTGTGTGGATTGACTCATCCACCTTATTAGTTTCTCCTCCATATATTGGATGACTTGATAAAAAAGGATTTGGTATATAAGGGGAGGGTTTATTTTATATAAGAGAAGACTATTTTGTGATGGAAGAAGGGTTACAAGGCTAACTACCTTGTGTGGATTGACTTATCCACCTTATTAGTTTCTCCTCCATAGATTGCATGACTTGAGCTTGCTTAAAAAATAATTCCTCATTGTACATAAACTCTTGTTGATACCTATTTCACTCATTCAACCTATATATTTCTAACATTTGCTTTTCAAACTCCAATATTATCTCCCTATCACTCTTGGATTCTCTAAGAGGATAATTAGGAGGGATGCTTTAGGTGATTCCATGAACAATGTGATCTTAATCAAAATTATAAGAAGGAACACAAGATCCATACTACTTAAGAATGGGATTATATATACCAAATATGATTTCTTGATGTAGTAGGGTTGCTTGACTAGCTGATTCAATTTGGATTCACCATTGATGTTGATTGAAATGCCTCCAAAAGGCTAATTGATTGAATAACACACCAAGAATCCTTTAACTCCTTGGACAAATTA
Organism: Torreya grandis; assembly: GCA_037957365.1. Taxonomy (NCBI): domain Eukaryota; kingdom Viridiplantae; phylum Streptophyta; class Pinopsida; order Cupressales; family Taxaceae; genus Torreya; species Torreya grandis. Next base: position 144,116 of record JARHVA010007644.1, read on the forward strand.
TCCTACCAAGTGTAACAAAAACTATTTATACTTGAATTTGCACCCTTGAAGAGATACTTAGTTTTATTCATCCAAGTGGCAAAATGGAATCATCTCTCTTGCTATGAGTGAAAATTTTGCTGAGATGAATCTCTAGATTAGTGGTTATCTCCTCTTGATGCACCTTTGGATCTCATATTCCTACTATTAACAAATTGTGGAATTAAAAGGGTTAAAATAACTAGAATTTAAACTTATTATATTGGGGATGATGCACCAAAATATTTGATCTACTCATATCTTGAATATATACTTGAAACAGGGACAAGTTACATATACACTTCACTCAATATCGACTCTTTCTCTCTCACATAAGTATTTCAACATGGGGTCCAAGAGATGGCATATATTTAGGAGGACTTAAGCAATAACAATTCCAAGACACTATATAGAATTAGTTTTTCACTGTATCTACAATCTCTTCAAACACTTCTTGTTGACCTCTAAGATGGGAATCATAATACACCAAGTATTAATGTAATTAACATGTGAAGGTAAATAGAAATTACACTTGAAAAATACTAATACTAATCATGTACACTTAATTCACTCTTAAATGAGGTAAAGAATTTGTATTTATTGATTCAAGGTAAAATTTTGTTAGGGCTTCTCCATACTAGGCAAATAGATCATGCTCAAATGAGCCAAGAGAATCCATATTTATAGCCTTTGAGAGAGAGATCAAGTAAATAGAGTTCAAGGGTCACTTGGACATGTGTTGATATTAAAAATAAAAAGAGTTACATTGTATTCTATAATAAACTCCTTTATGGTTACACCAACAGAATCAAGATATGTTGAACTACATTTTGCTATAGATGTCCATCTATTAGAATGTATTTTTGATGCAAGTTATTCTTTACTGGCTCATTAAGTTATGTAATGGTGTACCAAATTGAACCATAGACCTACCTATTTATGCTTCTTATGCATCAGAGCTTAGGATTCATGCCATTTGTCATATCCATATTTGCCTTCTGATTCCAATGACTAGTTTTTGTAGTCTATAATTAATGTTTTGTGGGCCATCACTCCTTTGGGAATTTTCTTTGGAATTTTATTTCTTTAGACTTCTTGTCTCGGCACTTTCCCAAAAAAAATTATTTAGGTCTTTTGTCTCTTTGAAATGACCCTTCAAAAAAGTGAAAGAGACCCTTTTTGAAAGGAAACATCCTAAAAAGTTACAAGTTGCCCTTTAGGATTTTTGAAATGATCCTTCATGATATTGAAAGTGACCCTTTGTAATTTTTGAAAATGTCCCTTCAAACTTTTTGAAATGCCCTTCAAAATATTTTTAAGTGTCCACTTTCTAAAGAAAGTTGCAGGAGTCCATTTCGACTTGAAAGAGTCCTTTAGGAAAGTTACTTTAGACAAAAAGTCTAAAAGAATTTAGCAAAGGATTAGAAAAAAAACCCAAAAGAATGAACACTTATCAAAAGATGAAAATAAAACCTCTAAAAGAATTAAGCTTGTAACTTTATGATGAGTTTTATCAAAGAACACTTCCTGTATACTGGACTTAACCAAAGATATACACTTAGGCAACTAAATTTAAAAAGGGAATGACCAATTTTGGCTTGAAGAACCAAAATTGGGTCAACACTATTGTCTTTGGAATCAATTTTATAACCATAATACTAATAGGTGTCATGTTCTTCATAATCAACTCTGATATTTCCCATAGTCTACACTAGCACCAATTATTCCTTTTACTATAGGTTACCCTTGAATGAAAGATCATATTTCTCCATCAGTTACACCTCCTCATAAATCAACATTTAACATTCATATTGAGATAACTATTACGTAAATTGAGTTTCCCACAAATAAGGTACCACAAAATCATCACTCTTTATATACTACACTAGTTTTTCAATAGAGATAATATGAAAGGAAGTCTTTTCACAACTTTATACTAAGATTGATGAGACTCTGAGTCATGTCAAAATTTAGTTGCATAGTGATTTATTTAATGTTATGGATAACATTTGTGGTTAAATATATTATTATTTTTGAACATAGAATGGTGTTCTCTTACATTATTTATAATTCTATTACATGATTTGGATCATATTTGTTATTCATTTATATATGTTATATTTTTTATTATTTATCAAACATGATTTCACTTACCTCTTTTACATGAACCATTATACTATGATTTTTTTTTCATGGTTTCATTCCATTTATATTTCTCTTATGTCTCAATTTAATTATTTTCATGGATTTAAATGTATGCTTATGATTTCAATTCTTTCACATGGATTCCTTTATTTTCTCTTTGATGATTGTTTGCTATATTTCAAACTCAAATAATGATAAATATTATTGTGAATTGGTCATAAAATCCTCATTCCCTTATGATTTTATCTTTACCATATGATAAATTAGAAAACATGATGTCTCATTATACTACTTCTATACACCGATCTATTTCATCTTCCTTTTTCCCTTATTTATTTTCACATACTAAGCATACATATGATTGAAACTTAAGACTACATATTGGTTCATAGGTAAGACTATGTTTTTTAGTTAGTCATATCTCTAGTTACATAGTCTCCTATAACCAAATTATAAAGCTAATTCATGTGTATCAATTTTATCCCTCAAGTTAGTTATTCAAAATCTGTATGAATGAGGAATCATAAAAGATATAAAAAAGTTAAAAGCTAAATCATTTAAATAATAAGCAATGATTCAAAAGGCAACATAAAATTTAAAATTATAATCACACTAAAGGAAAAATTTCCAATCTTTATAACATCTCCTATTTCTAATCAAATCTCGAACTCCATAGTTGGCCTCATAATAGATCCGAGGTATATTTAGATACAGTAGGCCAGTAGATTAGGATAGGAGAGAAAAAAAATCTATAGTCTAACCTACTTTCCCACATAAATGCCTAATCTTCATAGTATATTGATGGCTCTATAAGGGGTACTAAGGAATGAGGAACATGTTGTGGGAAGGTAGGTCCATTTTACTTTCCTTATTTATATAACCTTCATGAGTTGATCATAGTATTCCACCCATTTACGTATACAACTTTGTGCTTTTTGTGAGTAGGTATCTTTTGTATTTTGATGGTCATTAGACTATTAGTGTCTTTAATTCTTACATAGTATGCCTTATGTTTACTAAGGTTTTCTCATAAATGCATATGCCATGTTTTTTTCATTCCCTATTTCATTACAATAATCTTAATATTTCCCCTTGATGAATAGTGTTTTGTTAACTAATCATACACCTAGTATTTCCCTTTGTGAGTTGCATTATAAGACCTTCGATAGGATTAAGAATTCCTCACAAACCATCTCCATGTTTTTACACTTATTACCATTAACGTCATTGGTGTTCACCTTGTGAGTTGGAGTGTAAAAACATGGATAGGATTAATAATTCCTCATAAATTACCACATTAAATCTGATTAATTTATTCTAACATTTGCATCCACCTCATTGGTGTTCCCTTTGTGAGTTATAGTGTCAGACCTTGGATGGGAATAGGTATTCCTCACATATTATTCAATTAAAGTTCATACTATGACCAAGTCACAAAAATATTACATTCATCAAATTTGAGATAGTTTATGTTACATTATAATTATCACATTATTTATAGACTTCCCATCTTGATTTTGTATGTTTTATTCTTGATTCATAAACAATTCACATTTAACTTCTTATTTTATGATTTCATCTATGTTTACAACCATTTTATTAAATTTTTGATACTTCCCATCTCAATTAATAGGATTAATTTGATATATACTTATATTTTATTTTTATTTTCATAATTCATATATTGATTTAGTATTATTCGTTAACTTTATTTTTTGTTTGTATTTACACCACTCGTTATAACCTATTTTGCTCTTTATTACAAACTTTCATACTTCCCAAATTGATATAGTATGACTTATATTTGTTTTAATTTGGTGCAAATTTTACTTATACATGGTTTGAAAAACTTTTTATTCTTTACTTTTCAATTTTGATTTACTATATTTATTCATCCTTTGTTTTAAACAGTTCCCATCATGATATGGTGTGTATTACATTTTATGATTATTTATATACATTTCTAGATTATATTCCTTTCTTTTTAACCATGCATGTGTGTCACATAATGACAAAAAATAAAACATACACCATACATTTCCCATAACATATACAACAAAAGTGAAATACATTTTCTAGAAAGGAAATACATCCATCAATAACATCAAGACAACTCACAAATCAAGAAATGTCCCTATCAATATATATAACATGAGTTTAATACAACATAATATAAATTAAAAATGCAATAGATTCATCTATAAGGTTACACTCCAACATGTTTATCTTATGGCTAAGCCAAACTACCCATAGATGCATGTGATTGACCCCTCTAATTAGTATATTGTAAGGAGGTAGTCTATGATCTCAAATCATCAACTTGTCACTATAGATCACTTAGGACTACACACGTACATGATATATAGTCATAGACATATGGGAAACTCACTCCTATTTCAATTCCATCTAGGCTTGGTCCTCTCCCTCTCTAACTCCTTCAGGTAGATGTAAGCCATCCCCTCATGCCTGTAAATGTTGAGATACATCCATGACTAATTGAAACTATCTAACATTAGCTAGGGTAAATGGTACAACAAGATCCACCAAGGTGGATGGCTCATGATATGACAACACCCCATCCAAAATGTCATGATGTGTGGACACAATCATGATACCCTATATAATCTCCTCCAGAATGGTACCTCTAAAACACAAAAACTAAATATACATCATTTGTAATATATATATATATACATATATATATACATATATATATATATATATATGTATGTATATATATGTGTGTGTGTATGTATGTATATATACATATATATATGTATGTATATATATATATACATATATACATACATACATACACACACACATATATATATATATATACACATATATACATATATATATATATATATATATATATGTATATGTGTGTGTGTGTGTGTGTGTGTGTGTGTGTGTGTGTGTGTCTATATATATATATATATCTAATTCATCTATCCATACTTAGTACATAAACAACTATCCATCTAGTGGTTTATGTCAAAAAGTTATAAACATAAAGCATTTATTACCAACACTTGTGTCACCAATCATGGTCTCCCTAACAACATGACTTCCAATCACCTACTCTATAGGCTACCTCCATGTAATTACAAATCTTGGAATCACCACCCATGCAAATTATGTTCCTCTCCTCATCTTTCTCTCTATAGACCAATTGTGCCCAACCTCCAGCATAGGATCTCCATGCGAATTATATCTCTCTTATGTCCTCTCCCTAAAATAGTGCCCTCATAAACTATGTGCTTGTGGTGGCCACTATCATCCCTATTGTGGCTTCATAGTCACCTCACTTACATCCTCACCTTAAGCATCCAATACTATCACATCCTTTGTCTTGAGCCTTATTTCCCCTACTACTATGTCTTAGCCACCTAAGGTCTCAATCACTAAGGCCGAATGATAGGTATCTCTACGTGTACTCCTACACCCCCTCTACCTCTAGGCTCTCTACCATGTTGTGCCCAATAACAAACACTAGTAGGGGAACCACTAGATGTTGTAAGCCCAACTATCAAGGTACATGATCTATAGGATGTGGATCCAACCATGAGGTATAATGTATAGTAATGTGAATGAACACAAAACTAATAACAATAGTATCCCATGTTTGCCAACTAGCTACAATATCAATATAGGTTTGCCATACTATCTACCCATGAGTAAAAATATATAAAGTTAGGGCATGAGGCATGGCACACACTTCATGATCTTACCACTATATCACCACTTGAAGTAACCTATCATCCATAACATGGGGAAACCCAATTGGATGATACATAAGAAACCTCATAAATCCAAGCATCCAATAAAATGATGGGGTCCATAGTATTCTATCCCCAGTTTAACATACCATACATATAATTTAGGCATTACACCCATATGATAGAACCTAAATCATATAAAACACCCTGATCTAGTATAGATTGACATAAGGCTACCAAATACAATATTACCTTCCCATCTGACTTGTGACACAACATACACACTATCATCAGTCCTATCATGGCCTTCTTGATATCTATAATGGTTGATATATACATCAAATAATATTAGATGTAATCTAGGTTAAATCTTATCTAATCCCATTGCTTAAAATTATAGGGCCTGCCTCTCATGCTCAGCCTTCAATGCATCATAATAGATAGGAGTCTCGATAATGGGTAATCCAAAAAAAACATGGGCATCTTCTAAGGTGATGCCTACCTCTATGATATTCCCCTTCACCTCGCATCAATTTTTTTTGTCTTGTTAATCCCATGATCCTAGGAACATTATGGCTAAATCAACATAGAGGGATCATTTACATCTCCATGATGACTTTAAATCCCATAAAAACTAGCTGCACTTGATCAACATCTTATAGTCACTCTAGTAATGTTGTAGCCATGATGCATCCACTAGGCACCAAAATCTCTGTCATCTATATAAATGTCAAACAAAATATAATGTATGATATATTGGTATAAAAATGATAAAATACATTCTTAAAATTCTTAAATTACTAAAATTTAACTACTTCATCATCCTATTCTTCTTGTTTTCCCATTTTTCACCTTTTTATTATATATTCAACCCTTTCAATTCTAAATCAACCATGCCACCCTCTTTACCAAGTATATTGTCCTTCTACTATAGATTTAAACCATTAATGCACCACTTATCTAAGCTACATTAGTTTTAATTTCTAGGCATCCTCTATGTCATAGCTATCAGCTCCTCACCACGATCACTCTTAAGGCTCAACTAGGTCTCTAAAAGCAATATTTTCTCAAAATATTTAAAATTACAAATGAATAAATTTTCACCTTATATATATTTACTATTAAAAATTATTCACCTATTGTTTATTTACCATCAAATTCTATTTTTTCTCTCAATAATTTTGTTTCTACTAGTTCTTTTTTCAAACCAAAAGATGTTCTAGAATCTTGACATCATAGAGAATTTTTATACATATTACATGTATATTTTGCACAAATTTCAAATTTTCTCTTATTTTAAAGGTTCATCTAATATTCCCTACATTGTCAAATCTACATTTCTCTCACTTCATTTCTCATCTACAACACTAAGGTAAGTAAAGTTATGTATTTTTCAAGTATATCCTTTCATTCATCTTATTATCTTCTTACTACAATTTACTTAGCTTAGTGTTGTCTATTTTTATGTTATTTTCTTGAAGCACAATCTCATGTTGCAACTGTATGACATGTGATGATTGTTAGTAGGGTTTTTCGATACATCAAAACATCTTAAGAATGAGGATAACTAAATCTTATTCAAGTATGCAAGATAGTGCAAAGAATGAATTCAATAGGTAGAATAAAAGAATAACCAACATGAACTACTGTGCAATTTGATAAGAATTAGCATCAATAAATACTTCATTAATTTTTATAGAACATTTGATGTAATTTGGATTTAAATAAACCAAACATTAAACATGATAACATACACAAGGAACAAATATAAGAAATATTATAGGTAACCATAACTAAATAGTCTATATTATTCTCAATAAGGACAAACTCTCTTATTCATATAAGTACACATATTTATAGTCATTTACAATCTCTAATTGTTTGTAATCTTTGCATAATTTGATTTCAAAAGAAGAGAATATTCATATTCTATCTATTACAAGTCATGGAGGATAATAAAAAATACATATAGCCAACAACTGAATACATAACACATGAATATCCAAGAATATCTTCCACAACTTTACTCTATATTTTCTTCTCCCAACACTTTCCTAAAATTAAAATGTTGTCTCATATAAAGACAACATCATAGGATCATCTGATTGTGCATTTAGGGTAGAAGCTAAAGAATTGGTTAGACTAGTAAGAGTTGCAATAATTGCTCAAGGTGTAATTTCCTATTTTCACCTCTTGTGTACTACTTAGCCACCCTTTCAAGTTTAAAACTAAGTAGCATACCAACCTATTAACCTTTTAGGTTTTCAATAGGCTAGCATAACTAGGTGGTTGCCCTTTACGGGTTTCAACCATCTTGGCCATGTTTGTGTTACTAATCATGCTCAAATATAAAATTGATTACAAAATTTTTTAAAAAAAATCCTTACACAATACTTAACTTAAAAGAGGGGGCATTGTTGTAGAAGAGGACTAGATAGTAGGATTTTTGGCCATGGACTATATATCCTTGTTCTATGCAATGACTTGATGGAGCTTAGATGGTGGCTTGTAGATAGAAAATTTGAGAATCTAGCCACCTCATTGTAGAATGGAGCTAAGTCACTTTTGTAAGTATATGACTTGATCATCACTTCTTAGACCATGTGTAATAGGCTGTGCATCGATACATGATACCCAATGATTTATTTTAAGTTTGAGTCATTAGTGATTTTCATGGATGCCTTTGTATTACTGATCCTCATCTAGATTTCTCCACTCAACTACTCCAACTTGTCTACATGATGTATGTCCCTAGAGACCTAAAAATGGACTATGTTAAAGCTCACTCTACTACTCAAGATTTATATCATTCACATTATCCCCAACATTCAATGATTCCTAGAGATCTTGGTCATTCTCATCCATTGATGTGGTTTGACTTTCCATGGTGGTCTTGGTGGTTATAGCTATAGTGAAATTTGTGTTGGAGCTAGAGAGAGGGTCATCAAGGTGTTGCTTCATGATGTGCTTAAATGGATAAAATATCCAAAATGGTATGATATTATCCTAATAAGGTTATGAACACAAATACCATAGTCTTCATACTCTAACCTTATATACCTACTACACAAATTTGCTAGGCTATGCACCATTCTTTAATGAGCTCTGAGACCAATATCTTGAGTCTGCATTGGTTAGACATTACTTGGTTTTTATTTTCTCAAGTTACCAACTCTAGGTAAGTGTCATAAATAATCTTGGACACTTCATGAAGGTGGGCTTTGAGTGTCATGTTCTTTAACTTGTATTAGTCCCATTATTACTCCAAAGAGGTGGACTTTTTTGCAATCGATTCTTGGAAAACTATTATACCCTCCAACTATTTTTTAGAGGTATTTGAGAGACATATAAATAAGCCTCCTACTTGACTAGGAGTGTTCCCAACATGATTATAGATGATGTAGGGTCTGGACATGGCATAATGGTAAGGAGTGATAACATAGTGTAACAAGTACTGACTATGGGAACATCACATAACTAGACATCTCCTATAAGTAAATTAGGTTGTTGAGAACCTATTTATGTTGTATCTAGTGATTATTTCTACTATGATGTGGTGTCTACTTGTATCTTGACTTAATATGCAACATCTTTAGCCTTCTTGCATTTTAATTCATCTTCCTCTTCTTTTTATCTTATTTAAGTCTTATTGTGCATCTTGTAACTTTGCATGTTCTTCCTAGACCTATAATTTCTTTGCCCATTATCTTGATTCTTATTTATTCTTCTTCTCTTATTCCTTGTTCTTTTCTTCCTCTTCTTATTTCTTCTTCTTCTCTTCTTCCAGGGCTATGGCCTTGGCTTGCTCTTATGCAACTTGGGCCTACACTTGTGTTTGTGTTTGTGCTTGTGCCTACACCTATTGTTGCCACAGGGATTCATCTTATTCCTCCTTTTTTTCTTAATAACTTCCTCTACCTATCATTGTGTACAATTTTCAACTTTCATGTCCTATAGTGCTTGGGTTGTTGTGTCTTTTTTTTCTTTTCTCCTTCCTCTTGCTTTCCCTTATTCTCTCATTCCTCTTTTTCTTACTTAGATGTACCAACAACTTCTTATGCCTTATTAGCCACATCTATGGAATTTTTTATGTTAGCCTTTATATCCTTGGCTTTTTATGTGGCCTCAGCTTCTTTGGCTTACTACATGGCTTGTTGTTAATGCACTTCTTGTTTCTATCTTTTTTTTTCCTCCTTCCTTACTTGTCTTTATATTATGAAGGCTACTTCTTATTTTGTGGCATATTTATTTTCTTCTATCGGTTGCTTTGGTGTGATATCTTTAACGTATTGATCTTAGGGTTATAGTGGTGAATCACTTGGGTGCACTTTCAATCTATAAACCTATGCCTTCCTCTTCCCTAACATGACCAGTTTGTGTTTTGGTGGTGGTTGAGTACATTTAGGGGCAAGTTATGATTCATACAAAGTGGTTGATCTTCTAAATGTCCACTATTTAAATTTAGAGGATAACCTTGCCTCCAATCTTATTTGAGGCCTACACATAATTTTTTCAAGTGGACTTTTCAGAAGAGGTGAAAATATGTTCTTGGTTATGAATGTTGATGTAGGTTGAGGTTAGAAGAAGCTCATTCTATGTTAGAGTTGCTCTACTTTTTCTCAAACTATATCCATAATGATGGAAGGCAGGAAAGATAGGAGGTCCACCCATAGTTTTGGGGAAAATTGCTTGTGCACTTAAACTATGCACACTGCCTACCAAAATAAAAATTCTTTATCTTCCTCCTTTTCATAGAAATCCCTAGCTAAGTCTACCATCATGACTTGGTAGACTTCTTATTCATTGATGCCCATATGAAGGAGTCACATGCAATCATGATCTAAGGCACCTTTAGATCATCCATCTAGGTTATGGTGTTGCATGTATTTCATTTCATGTAAGGGTACATTGAATGATGTTTTGATTTTTGTTTTCCCTTTTGCTACTATGATTTGGTGGATTTTTTTGTTTATTATATGATGGGGATAACTAAACCTCATGGTATTGCTTGAATATAAATCACATGCCTAGATAGCTACAAATGATTTTTGATGAGCTACTTTGGCCAATGCCATGTCCATTTTTATAAAGAATTAGAGTGGTTAGAAGGGTGAGCACAATAACTCAAGGATGTTGATGAAGACACCCCATGGCAATAAGGTAATAGATGCATGCTAACCCAAGTATTACATGATGTCAAGTGGCACTTGTAGATGTGAAGAAATGAGATCCAAGCACTCCTCACATAAGGATTTAAACTTTCCCTAATGTGTTAGGTCTCTAAGTTCTTATGTTTAAATGAGATTCTAAATCTAATTGCTGGCCAATAGTCTATATCAGGGTGTACTACTCCCTTTAGTGACTTCTATTGTGTAAAATAAAGTAAGAATACTACAAACTAGTATTGAATCATTTGCCTTGGTGAGGTGAGATAATTATTGATGTTGGTGAGTAACTCCTAGATAAAGTAATTTGACTAATTGAATTGTTTGTTTATGTGGATCATCTAGTGGGTGATGTCCATGACTATTTTTGATATTTGCTTACCATACTAGGTTGTTTACTAAAATCTTCTAGTAATGCATCCATGACGATGCACACTGGCTCATATATAATTTAATCAATGGGAATCCCTCTATTTATTTCCATATACAAATCCAAAACTTCTTATAGAATGGATGGTATTTTCATTTCCTATGGAACTAAGGAATATCCATGCATAGGCATCCCTAAATCTCAGGCCATGGCTTGTGTATTGATTACAATAGTCATGTCCAACCCTAAATAGATGTTACCATAATTATATCACCCTAATAATACTTGGATGATCTCCCCCTAGTCATCAAAGCTAGACAATAATAACAAGCACTCAACATCTGTATTATAAAAATGGTGGGGAGATACGAGAGCAAGTGATTACACAACATCAATAGGATTTGGTCAGAATATCTTCTATTATGTTTGGTAGAGGTAGTCAAATAGTTCTTGGTCACCAACTTAGTTTGTATGAGCACCATATCGATATCAATGGCCTCTTTTTGAGCATCTATGAGAGCCCTGATGATTTATGAAGTATCCCTATCTATATGAAGTGAAAAAAATGGCTACTATCATCTCTTTGTGCATGAAAATAAGTTTGGTTCTTAACAATTATAACTTAAAATAATATGCACAAGGATGAAATTTTGACTTGGTATTTGACCTTAGGCTTATAGATTTGTTGCCTCTTATATTCTAAATGAATGTCATGCTTAGTTATCCACTCGTTATGAATGCAATGGTGGATTTGGAAAATCTATATTTGATCTAGCCATTAATGTAGTTATTAATTGGCACATGTGTGAAATTACACCATTATGATCTTTGGTGTTTGTATGGGGGTATGAGTAGCTAATGTTTATAGGATAACAAATTGTTTATGATCACATCAATTGATCCATGGATTTAGAATTTAATTTTGTTGGATGATTATTATCTAATGGATATATTATTGATGGGATGCTTTTTGTACCTTTCTTAGACTTTAGTTATTTCAACCGCTCCTCTTTGAATTTTATGTTAGCACATGTGGATCCTCCATATAGGAATGGTGAATGATATGATTGGTATCTTGAGTCTCAAATATAGTTAAATATATCATCTATAATTAAACACAAGAATAAAATAAACACATAAAACATGCAAAACTCAATAATTCCTAATCTACTTAGTGCTACTCAGCACCCACTCACTTTGTAAAATGAGATCAATTGACTAGTGGTAGTATGGATTAAGCCTACAACCATTTACCCACCCTCATAAAATGGTTCACTAAAGATATCTTAAAACCATGGTTACTTGCTACATTAAGTCATGGATAATATGGGGCCCTTTCCATTGAATATGTAATTTACTCAAAAATGATCAAAAATGACTATCATATAGTACAATTGATTGATATTTATGAACTTATTTAAGTATAAATTCCTATCATGTCATGTTTTTTGGCTCTACTTGTGCACTTATTACATCCATGTTGTTCTACATATATACTCATCCATCTTATTTAGTTCAAGGAGTATGTTAGTGAAAGACTCAAAATATCCTAGTCACATGACCATAGTAATGCATAGACTAGGCACTAGGTATTCCATCAAAATGATTGCTTCAAGACCTTACACCAAATAAAATAGTGTAAACCTAGTGACTCTCTTGTAATGCATGTGATATATTCACAAAATCATAGGAATGTGATATTCCTAGTCATCTCATTTGATTTCATAGATTTTTGTTAGAATTTTACCTAGCACATTAATTGAAGATTTAGCTTAGCCATTTTCTTATGGATGATAAGTAGTGATTTTGTGATGAGAAATCATAATTTCCTTAGAGCCTTGATTGTGTTGTTCAAAAATTATGTTCCTTTATCACTGACTAATTTTATAGGGCTTTCAAACCTTGTAATGATGTTTTCATATAGAAACTTTGTTGCATCCTTTTCACTATAGTTGGGTGTTATAGTAGCTTCAACCCACTTAGTAAAATAGTCTATCATAGTGATGATATAACTTAATTTACTATGCCTACTTAGTGTGTTAATAGGTCTGATAAAGTCAATACCCCATTGTTTAAAAGGATTCTTTGATAATAGATATTGTAAAGGCATTTCATCTTTTTATAGGGGTTTACCTATACAATGGTAGACATTGTAGTGTTGCACAATTTTGTATGCATCTTAGAATAGATTTGACCACCATAGCCCACTCTATAGTAAATTTTTGGCCATAGCTTCTCCTACAAAATGTCTTATGACTCATTGATGTGACTCATAAAAAAAATTAGGTCATTCATGTTCTAGAACAACTCTATATATGGCTTCATCCTTCCCCAAGTGATATAAGATCCCGTTGATGATGGTATATGGCAGGGATCTAGTAACAAACTACTTCATATCATGTTATTGATAGTATGCAAGGAAGACACCTTGTTTAAGGAAGTTGAACATAGCTTCAAAATTTTGAAGAATCATAGAAACATAAAAGAGATTAGAATTAGGAGTCTTCTTTTAATTATTTTAGTTCTTTGCCATTAAGAATGTAGTTGAGATGGTCTAGTCTAATGTTCTCTCTTCCTAGATTGATATTAATGCAGAATTGAAACTCTTAAAACAACATCAACCATTGAGAGATGTGTCTTCCTAGTATAAACTTATTGATAAGGTATTAAATTTATTGATGTTTAATGAAGAATTAAAATGGAATTTCAAGTAGATAATGTTGGAATTTTTATAGTGTAAACATGATGGTCAATGCTTCTCACATAGTAGTTGTGAAATTTTTCTATGCATCAGATAGTTTCCTAATAATAAAATGAATAGGATGGTTGGTTCCACCCTCTCCTAGTTGCATAAGAATAACATCAATTATGATACTTGAATCATCCAAATGTACATGAAAGTTCTTACTCTAGGATGGAAAAACAAGTATGGGTGTAGAAACCAATCTTTGTTTCAGCTCAATGAAGGATGCTTGGAATTTTGTAGTCTAGATAAACATCATATTTATCCGTAGTAAGGATTTCAATGGAGATGAAATAGCTGTGTAGCCTTTGATGAAATTTTAATAGTAAGTTTTATGTCCTAGAAAAGATCACACTTTGATGGAACTGATGGGTGGAGGCATACTCAAAATTATTGTAATTTTTTCCTTATCTACCGAAATGCCTTTGCTGCATACTACATGTCCTGAAAAAACACCAAAGGGTGTAAATAATAGGTATTTGTTTAAATATAATGTTATACATAGATCTCTAAATCATTATAAAATAAGGCACATATTAGATAAATGTTGAAGGTAGACTTATAAAAAGTCATGAATGAAATCCTTAAATGCAATGACCACTACATGATAAAATACCACACATGCATTCTTAAGGCCAAAAGGCATGACCTTGTATGAAAATGATTTACATTCCATATCAAAATTTATTTTGGATCTATATTTTTCTATGATTGATATCTAATGATAACCACTAAAATTATCCATAAAGCAATAGACTTTGTGTCTTATGACAAACTCCAAAACTTCATATGTGAAAGGAATTGGGAATGGATCATTTACACAAGCATAATTTAAAATTCAATAATCCCCACATACTCATATTTACCTTATATTCTTTGTCTTTACTACTATGGGGCTTATCCAATCTACCTTTTTGACTGGATAGATTATTCATATGTCTACATTCTATCTTATTTAGGCTTTACTTCTAGCTTCATGTGTTGGATTGACCTTGTATGGACATTTATTTATAGGCCATGCTCACTCTTTTAGTTTAATATTAATTTTACCAAGAGATGGGTCAACTCATTATACCTTTAATATTTTAGTGGAAAAGAGATCTTGATAATCCCTCAAAGGTTCCAGAGCTTATGAACTTTTAGCTGCAATCTAATAGTCACCTATGTTTACTAATTTTGTAACCTCCTCAGTTCTAATGTTTGCTACATGATTTTTAATGGGATACTGGTACATCTTAATATTTTATTTGACTACAGATTATTGTATCCTCCATTACACTTCTTATTTATGAATTTGAATGCTATGTTTTTTTCTTCTTTGGTAGGTTCTATTTCAATGCACTTAAGTGGTTTTATGGGTCATTTAGGTTCAAATAAATCATTCAAATTTACATCACCATTAGAATTAGAATCTTCAATGACCTCTACTTCATCTTTTATTTTGTGACATGGTTGCATTAGGGATTGTTCTTATTTCTTAGTAACTTTGTATCTTTGTAGTGTTGTATTAAGATTAGATGATGCAATCTACTATGTAGTAGATTGTATCATGGTGATTAAGTATTATACGTACTCATGGCATAGTAATTCTTTTATTTTTTAGAAGGTGTTATTAACCAAAGGGTTTTCATCTTCAAATACAAATGTCTAAATAAAATCACTTTAGACCTATGGCCAATGTTTTGTCTCCATTTTGTTATCTTGGTGCATGTACCATGCTATTGGTAATGGACCAAGAGTATGTGTTGTCACTTAGATTTTCACCATTTGAGGATATGTATCAGCTCTCCTCATCTAAGTGGCACAATTGAAACACCTCTAAGTTGTGGGTAACCTAAGAATGAGGTGAATTTCTAGATAGGGCTAGTTCCCTTGATGTACCACTTGTAGATCACTACTAAAGCTATGATTGCAAGGAAATGGGAGTGAAAATTAAAATTAAACTATCCTAAAGGAGGTGATACACAAAAATTATATATGAATACTAACCATATGCATGTTACATGTGAGAGTAAGATATTAACTAGGGATACACTTCTCTACTCTAAATCTTCTCGTATTAGTATTTCATTATGAGGTTGTGGTGAAAATTTAGGATTAGAGGAGTAGACAAGAGGCCTAAAATGACACTATTTGAATATACTAACTCACTCAAAATTGACACTTCATATAATAATTCACATGAACTATAAGAAGAATATTTCAAGCTAAAAATATGTGAGAAAATGAGATAACAAATCTAACAAAACAATAGTCATCACTAAGAAAGATCAGTAATTAAAGTGAAAACACTATGAATAGTTATAGAAGAGGTAAAATAAATAGTATTTATTGATCTTATGGTATGAAAATGATCATGGCTTCACCATACTTAAGTGGATCATCTTTTATGAAGGCCAAAATGGTTAGTTCTTATAAAACTTGAGAGAGATAAGAGAAGAAAGATGTCCAAAGGTCACAAGGATATTGTCATTCTGAGAAGAGGAGGTAAATTTTCATGAGAAGACAATGTTAAATTGATCATGTAATGTATTAAAGTAAAAATGTCAATAAATGGAATGAAACTCTTGAAGTGGCATGAAATTCCATTTATTGGTACTAAAAACTACCTTCATCATTCACCAATATTACACTATCCCAAAACTGACTAGGGATAGGTCTAATGATTATACTAAGAGGGAAGGGTTTCATACATGATTCTCCATACATTAGATATATTCCTAATCATCTTGAATATTCTAGAAGTGACCCATCACTACCTATAGTCAAAGAAACTCCTTTTTCACACACATTGCACACTTAGCCTCAAAATTGGCTTTAGTTTCTCATACAATTCCATAAAAGGAAGTTAAATACATGTTTCAATACTATAAATGGCCTTAGAGGCCTCAATAAAACCTTAAAAAGACTTAAAATTGATTTTTTAACCCTTCTCACCATCATGTTCACTATCCTAGTTCAGACTAGCTAAGATGGGAGCTCTTATTGAGGCACCTAAGAGTTATAAATAAATAAATTGTCATGGAGAGTTAGCTTAAGTCTCAATATTTCATCCCATGTGATTGGCATCTTTAGACTCCTCCTATAACTTGTAAAAACACAAAAAATGTCAAATAAACCCTATTTTTCTCTCCATCCATATAATTATATATAGCTCATCCTTAGGGTATGGATCCTGACTGAGTCTTCTACAACATCTAATCATTTTTTTGGGCAAACTATACCATTTTGGTTTATTATCTCTTTCATTTTTCATATCGAGTCTAGACTAAGGGTTTAAGATTTAAGTCCATTTTTTTCCTTAAGCTTTATTCATAAATTTGGAACATTAAAACTACCAAAATTTTTCAATAAATCAAGGTCCAAAACCTATATCAACCTCCCCAAACTTATTATACCTCCATGCACAACCTCAGAGAAGATAGAAGCATTCAAATTTGTCTGATCGAGCTCTTTCCTCATTCCCACAAGCCTAATGTTGTCTTTGAGAAAAAAATCTCCTTTTGTGAGTTTTATGCATCTCAATAGCTTAGACACATCTAAAATTATACCATAAACATTTCCAACTAGATTAAAATGCTAATCTTAGGGTGGAAGTGAAAATGACTCTCCAATTGGCCTCTAGTCATAACAATGCCTATTAAGCCTACCTAGAAAATTATAAATCCAAAACATCCTATTGGGTTCCCTCCTTAAATGAGGTGTTTCTCATGTTTATTTATATTTCCTTCATCTTCTCACACCTACTAATAAGTTTCCTTTAGCTCCTGATTCATCCTTTTATCCCTATTTTCCAAACTTAGCAGTTTATACATAAAGGGAAGTACCCTTTGTCTGAAATAAAAAAGAGGGTAATTCACCTATTATATAAAAAAAATTTAAATTTGGATGGAATTTTTCAAGTCATATATATTATATATACAAATGTTTATCCCTTGGTCTTGTCAATAGACCCCCTAACTCCTTCAAATTCTAAAACATACCCCTAAAAAGGTAGACTATGTAGGGTTCAACCATATAGACTATGTGTGATGCATATTTAGGGTCCTCTATATTAATTTTTTTCATTTTATATATCCTATAGAGACAATCATGGTCATCATGAAGTTATTCTAGTACTAATTCATCATTTCAACTCTTCATATAACCCTTTCCATACCTTGACTGGTCAAGACAGTGTTCCATCTCAGACTATATTTCTTGTTGAAGGAAACACACCTATAGGTTGATTGTATGGTTTATATCAAAGGTAATTTTCATATTTTTATTGAATAAAAAATTTATGAAGATGACCCTAAGGATGCATCACACATAGTCTATATGCTTTAACGTTGCATAGTCTACATTTCCATGGATATATTCTAGAATTTGAAAGAGTTAGGGGGTCTATTGATAAGACCAAGGGATAAAACTTGGTATAGATCATATATAGGAATTGAGTAATCCCATAAAAATTTCAATTTGTTTGATAAAATAAGGGAATCACCCTCAATTTTTTCTTAGATAGAGGGTACGTTCCTTTACATATAAACTTATAGGTTTGGAAAATAGGGATAAAAGGATGAATTAGAAGCTAAAGTAACCTTGTTAGTAGGTGTGATAATTTGTAATACATCCAAATAAACATGATAAATACCTCAAAGAAGGAGGGAGCACAACAAGATATTCTATACTACTAATTTTGTAGGTATGGTTAGGCCTAGAGGCCAAATACAGAGTCATTTTTACCTCTACCTAAAGATGAGAGTTATAGTCCATTTATACATGTTTATGGGATAATTTAAGGTTTGTATAAGCTGTTGAGATGAAAATAACTCAAAAATAAGGTCAATTTTGGCTCAAAGAAAACATTAGGCATGTGGTAATAAGGAAAGACCTCAATATGACAACTTTGAGTGCTTACACCTTCCCTAAGGTTTTCATGGAAGTATAAGGAGTTTGGGGAGGTTGATGTAGGTATTTAACCTTGATTTAGTGAATTTTTTTGGTAGTTCCAACATCCTATCTTTATGAATAAAGCTTATAGACAAAATGGACTTCAAACTTTCTTAAACCCTTAGTATAGACCCGATGTGGAAAATGAAAGAAATAATGCACCGAAATGGCATAGTTTGCCCTGAATAATGATTGGATGTTGTAGAAGACTCAGTTATTCTCCCTACCATTAGGATGAGCTATACTCAATTATATGGATGGAGTGTAAAAGAGGGGTTTTTTTACATTTTTTGTGCTTTTTTAGGTTCTAGGAGGATTTTGGAGATGCCAATCACATTGGAGGAAATAAAGAGAATTAATATAACTCCCCATGATAAATTACTACTTTAGAAAAACTCCTAAGTGCCTCAACAATAGTTCCCATCTTAGCTAATCCAAACTAGCATAGTGAACATGATGGTGAGAAGGGTGAAACGTCCAAGTGGAAGTCTTTTGGAGGTGTGCTTAATGCCTCTAAGGAAAAATATGGTCTTCAAACATGTATTTCACCCCATTATATGGATTTTCATGGGAAACTAAAGCCAATTTTGAGGCCAAGTGTTAAAGGTGTGTGAGAGAGGAGTTTATTTGATTGTAGGTAGTGATGGCTCACTTCTAAAAGATTCTAGATGATTAGGAATGAATAAAATGCATGGAGATGCATGTATACAGCCATTCCATTTTATTCCAATCGTTAGACCTATCCCTAATTAATTTTGGGATGTTAAAATAGGGGTGAATGATGAAGTTAGTTTTTTGAGCTAGTAAAAGGAATTTCATGCCACTTTTAAAGATTTTCATGCCTTGGATTGACATTTGTACTTCAAGACCTTTCATGATCAGTGTCACATTCTCTTCTAATGCACATGTAACTCCTCCTCTTAGGATGACAAGTGTCCTTGTGACCTTTGGACTTATTTCTCCTCTTCTCTCTCTTAATTTCTATAATAACTAGCCTTTTTGGTCTTTGTAAAAGATGTTCCACCTGAGTATGGAAAATCCATGCTAATTTTCATACCATAATATCAAAAAATACTATTCATTTTACCTCTTCTATGACTATTCATAGTGTGTTCAATTGAATGATTGATCTTGCTTAGTGATGACTATTGTTTCCTTAGGATTGTTGTCTCATTATCACACCTATTTGTAGCTTAAAATCTTCTTCTTCTAGGTCATATGAAATGTTTTATTTAGTGTCAAGGTTGAGTGAGTTAGTCTTTCCAAATAGTGCCATTTTGGGCCTCTTCTGTAGTCCTCCAAACCTAAAATTTCATCACAACCTCGTAATTAAATACTAATACAAGAAGATTTAGATTAAATAAGTGTATGCCTAGTAAGTCTCTTGGTCTCATGTGTGACATGAAGATGGTTGGTAGTCATCAATCATTTTGGTGTAACATCTCCTTAGGATGGTATACTTTTAGTTTTCTCTCCCTTTTCCTTATAAGCATAGGTGTAGTAGTGATCTACAAGTTGTACATCAAGGGATTTATCCCTATCTAGATATTCACCTCATTTTTAGGCTACCCATAGCCTAGAGGTGTTTCAATTATGTCACTTAGATGAGGCAAGATGAGACATCTCCTCAAATGGTATAAATCCAAGAGACAATAGTATAAGAGATGTGTGTTTGAGTCTCCATTGAAAAATAAATTTATTTCCCATGGAAAAGTGACTTACATGGTTATATCTATGTAATCCTATATGTGATCATCATCTTGATAGAGGAAGTCAACTTCTAACCAATTAGGGGATTTTCTAGACATAGGCACACATTATTTGATGATAAACTAGGTTTCCAATGGTTGTATAGTTACTAAACTGGGCCTCTATTATTTTGGTACCTTTAATTTTTGATTGAGTAGTGATTATACCTATAGTTTAGTATGATCATAAAATAAATTTCACTCATTTGTGCAAAAATATTTTAGATTATCCTCACAATTTACCTTTATCTAGCTATTTTCTTGCATAATATATGGAGAATATAGTTCAATTAGAATTATGTAAGGATTGTACACTTTATTTAGAGGAATGGTAATAACTTTATCTCCTTTGTGTGCTTCTAATTTATTCTTCACTGTGTTGATAGTAATCTAACCATCATTTTCCCATTTCTTACCTATAAGTGTAGGGTAACATGTTATTGTAATCTTCTTATTGATGAATTCAAAGTCACTTCGAAGGGTCAATGTTGTAAATTTTGTCTCAACATATTCTAATATACTAATAGGCTCAAACCTTCCATAATTATCTAAGCTCAAAGTTACTGGGTTGTAACTTAGAATGGGTCATCTAATGGCTTCCCATGTAGACCTAGGAATCATTTTGATTGTGTTGCCAAAATCAAAGACAACATTTGAAATATCATAACCATAAACCTCAATGTTGATACATGTGTCAACATCCTAGGGATTTTTTATTTTGATGTACCAAACCAACTTCTCCATATTCTATTATTCACACTGTGCACACTCTAATAGATTATATAGCAAGTTTGTGATGTTATGTGAGATGTATTCATTACATAGTATACTTAGAAGTTTTAGAAGATCTATGAGTATATTGGTGACTCCATCTTGATGCATAATGTGCACAATTTTGACATACATATATGCATATATTTCTTCAACATATCCTTTTTTGGTGTCTTAATTTTGGTTATTTTTCAACATTTGTGTAACTTCATACATGAGGCCTTTTTATGTAGCTAGATTTGGGTATTTATCCTATTTAGATTTTTGAATTCCTTAGTCCTAAGAAATTTCAAGTAGAGGCAAACCTTTTTTTATGTGTTTTTGTCATGTAACAACATTTAAGAATGCATTTTATTTAGGCTACCCACTCACCATATTCCCATTCTGAATGGCCTTGTCCTTTCTTTACTTCTCTAAGATGGGAAAATCTTCTAGTTGTGTTGATCAAAGATTTTATAGTATGCATAGTATGAATGGCATTGAGGATTCATCAAGAAATTTAATTAGACATGATTTTATTTTATTCATAGGTATAATTTCAAAGGATGACATTGATAGTTATTCCCTTTGCCTCCTTGGTATCCTCCTTTGTATCCACCTCAAGATCCTCCTCTGTTAGACTGATATCCACTTCTATACCCTTTTGTTGTTGCATAGTGTTCTAATGATGTTGAGTTGATTATTTTTTTCAATTATAAATTCTTATTGTGAAACTAGTGGGGTCCAACTCATTTTTTGTTATTTCATTATGGTTGAGCTATAGGGAGTTGTATACTAGTATTATATAGATGGAGGTGTCTAACTCGGTGAATGAGGGGTTTATCCAACCAAACCTTGAGGATGATAATATTATGAAATATAAATACATTATGTATATGTTTGAATCACATAACCTTTATTTACCTATAGGCTTGGGGTCACTTATTTTTCTAAGGACATTTACTAAACAATGATGGTGAATACATTTTTGGTGATGCCTTCCTTAAGCTCCTATAAATCCCTACAATTCTTTTCATCACGATTGTTTGATTTAAAGAAGTTTCAATATAAATTTTATTGATTCTTGAAATATTTTTCTAATATATAGAACTATATTTGGCATACCTCACTACTTGATAGACTTCAAAAAATTCTATCTTGACTTTCAAATAATCATTTCTATGATGTCCTTCTTTTCTACACTCCATACACCATATATTTAATTTAGGTTTATCTACCTCATGATATTTCTCCATTATTTTCATTAAATCTTGTATGTTATTTTAAATCTTGGAACTATCAATAGGGGCTTATCCATAATCCTCACTATGTTCTACTTGCAAGGTAACAACTCTTGCATATGCTTTTATATCAAATTACATTTACATAGTGGCAAACCTGATTCTGGAGTGCAATCCTTTGATAAAAAATATAGATTTATCTTTATCTATTAAATCAAATTATACCTTACTCATCACATAAAATATTCTTAGGTCATGTTCGCAAAATGATTCTACATAGTTTTTCCCTATCTCCTTTAGGTCCTGTATAGTTTAACTAGTGCATTTATTTATATTAAATTCCACGATGAGCCAATCCTCAACATCTTGTAGAATTACGTGATAAATGTCTCTTTTGTAGATAAAATCAAGTGCTCTTATAAATAATTCTCCTAATAACTCACACTTTTTGATAGCTTCATCAATGATGACATTAGATTGCCATCTCGTCTTACAAGTTAACAAGTGTTGCTAAGGATATGTAGACCCATCATAGATAGCCAAGTTTATGAATCCTCCTTGATGACTCATCATGTTAACCAATATGGATGGATTTTATTATGTAGTTTCTATCATATGATGTTGTGTTCTAGGAAATACTACTGACATAGTACTCAATGTATTAAGAGAGTTATTATATGCACTTTCTTTATCTATGCTTCCTTTTTTCTTTGATTTATCTCAACTAGTCTTGTGACATTCAAATTTTTTATAATTGATCTAGTTTGAATTTTATCACTCCAATGATTAACATTTCTATAAAATGGTCCTTCTCAAATACTATCTTCCTATCTACCTAGATGAAGCTTATACTAGAATATAAAAGATCGGGCTACATGGATGTGTTCTCTTCTGGGGAATGGTTCTTTATTATGACTTATTTTTATTTTGCACTTGAACATCAATTTAACCTATGAATATGTTATATTTATTTACATAATTATTATTATTATATCAATACCCTTTCTTGTATATGCATACTACATCTATCATCTATCTATTCTACTTCTAAACTATTCTCACCTTTTTCTTTATACATCTCATCTTCATCTCTTTCTTCATCATCTCATTATATCTAATAGAATTCATAATCCTCTTTATTTTTTCTTCATTCATACTATTTTTCATCACATCTTTTCACTCGATCATCATATAATCTATTACTAATTTTATCTCTACTTGTATCTACATGGGTATTCTTTTATTTATTCCATATATTTTTGTTGTCGTAGTTCTCATTCTGAATCTAGATTTTTTTTCCAACTCTTCTTTCCTCATGTCTCCATTCTAGATTCAAGTTCAATCCTTATTAACTCATCTAACCATAATTCACCATAATGTCACACATATCCCCATACACCTAGAACAACTACTCCATATTATCTAGATAGGAAACCATGGCCTTATCCATAACCAACATCTTTATTAGGAGAGGTTGTCACTATAAAGAATTTCTTATAATTCCTTAAAAAAAAGGTCCTATGTAGCTTTGAATTATATATATCCTTATATTTCAAACTCAGTGCTATAACCATTTATGATGGTAGCAACCCAATAGTTTATTATTCTTATCCAGTCAATTTCTAGTTTCAATAAATGGTATATCTTCTCTTTAGTATAAGTAATTGTTTCTTTTATTTTGTGATTGAATCAATAGTATTCCATTTTTTTTAGTTATTTAGTTATTAGTTTAGGTAATTCACACCAAAAATTTTCATATATCTCTCAATAGATGTGCTCTTGAATAAGTTTACTTGTGGTAGGACTAGTCCTCTTAGATTCTTCTATGAAATTCCATACTTTTTGTTCTAACCATGTTTCAATATCTTGATGCCCTAGTAACCATCTTAGCATAGTTTCCTCTAGAATGAATTTCTCCATGCTCACTATACCATTATTAATAGAGGTTCTTGATACACCAAAACATGCTAAGGATGGGGATATCTAAATCTTATTCAAGTGCATATGATAGTGCAAAAAAATCATATTCAATAGGAAAAACAAAAGCATAACAAATATGAATTATTGTTCATTTTATAGGAATTAGCATCAATCAATGCATCATTAATGTTTATAGAACCTTTGAAGTAATTTAGATATAAATAAACCAAACATTAAACAAGATAATGTACATAAGGAATAAACATAAGAAATACTACAAGTAACCATAACCAAATAGTCTATATTGATCTCAACAAGGTCAAACTCTCTTTTTCATACAAGAATACATATTTATAGTCACTTACAGTCTCTAACTATTCACATTATACTCATACTTTGCTGCTAAAAGAGGATACTATTCATCTTCTATATATTACAATTCATATAGGATAAGATAAAATACATATAGTTAATAATTGAATACATAATACATGAAAATCTAAGAATATCTTGTGTATATTTACTATCTATTTTCTTCTCCTAAAAATGAGCTTTGACTAGGGCATATATATACATGCAATATTTTAAAACTTTATCAATTACTGATTATTTATCTCTTGCAATAACCCATTGAGTCTCAATATCTATGAGTGCACACCTTATATCAGGGATTAAGAATGGGGTGGGTATACCATTGATTCTTCACAAGATTATTATTCCCTATATCACCACTTAAAACCATAACAAGTCCTTCATATACATTTCCATAAGATTTGACACCTCCTTTGCACACTCCTCTAAATAATTCACCACCTCAAATAGCCCCTAACTAAGTTAAAACCTCCTTTTTCATCCTCCAAACATAATCAAATGGGTCAACCCTATTTTTGGAAATGAGCATGTTATGGGACTAATTCAACTTAACCAACTTAGTCTGGGACCTAACTACTCTATTTCCTAAGCAACTATGTCAAATAGGTTGATTATGTTAGCTAAAACTTTGGAAGGGTTTAGGGTTATATATATATATATATACATATACATACATACATACATACTTAGTCTAGGACCTAACTACTCTATTTCCTAAGCAACTAGGTCAAATAGGTTGATTATGTCAGCTAAAACTTTGGAAGAGTTTAGGGTTATATATATACATATATATCTATATATATATGTACATATATATGTATGTATATACATACATACATACATATATATATAAAACCCTAAACGCTTCCAAAGTTTTAGCTGACATAATCAACCTATTTCACCTAGTTGCTTAGGAAATAAAGTAGTTAGGTCCCAGACTAAGTATATATGTATGTATGTATGTGTGTATATATATATACACACACACATATATACATATATATACATATATGTATATATATATACATATATGTATATATATACATATATACATATATATGTATATATATATATATATTTGTATATATATGTATATATATATACATATATATACATATATATGTATATATATATACACATATATACATATATGTATATATACATACATATATATATACATATACATATATATATATATATTTACATGTATACATATATACACATACATACACACACACACACACACACATATATATATATATATATATACATACATACATACATACATACATACACACACACACACACACACACACACACACACACACACACACACACACACACACACACACACACACACACACACACACACACACATATATAACCCTAAACCCTTCCAAAGTTTTAGCTGACATAATCAACCTATTTAACCTAGTTGCTTAGGAAATAGAGTAGTTAGGTCCCACACTAAGTTGGTTATGTTGACTTAGTCCCATAACATGCTCATTTCCAAAAATAGGGTTGACCCATTTGACTATGTTTAACCTCTTTTTTCATCCTCCAAACATAGTCAAATGGGTCAACCCTATTTTTGGAAATGAACATGCTATGGGACTAAGTCAACTTAACCAACTTAGTCTGTGACCTAACTACTCTATTTCCTAAGCAACTAGGTCAAATAGGTTGATTATGTCAGCTAAAACTTTGGAAAGGTGTAGGGTTATATATATATATATATATATATATATATATATATATATATATAACCCTAAACCTTTCCAAACTTTTAGCTGACATAATCAACCTATTTGTATATATACATCCTTCACCCCATTTTAATTAGAGAAAGATAGGTAGAATCATTCATTTGAGCATCTGCTTATCCACTATTCAACTTGAGGAGTCATTGTTCACAGTTTTATACTTCATTTGGAGAGAAGAATCTTATCTTCAGGGAAGAATATTTTGGATGCATATGATAAATCTTGTCGCCTAAATTTGACCTATATTTATTATCCTTATGAACTGCAATAACCTATTGCAAAACACCATTTGAAAAGGGAGATATTTAGGCTCGATAAGTTTATATTCAAGGTAAGTATTCCTAACTCTTTCTCCTCTTTTATTAGTAGATATATTTTCATGTATTAGCTTATGAATGAATTTCTCTCTCCATGTATTAGGATTGTATATACATTGACTTGAGTATAGTTCTTCTTTACATGTTTACTTTTATGTTTGTTGTCCCCTATTTTTGCCACAAGATTTGGTGACTACTAGAATAGATTTACTTCACTTTGTTATATAATTTTTTTGAAAACATATGACCTAGATAGGATTATTGTGTGGTATTAATCAATTAGAGGTTTTATAACTATATCTCATGATATTAAATAGTAAGAGACCCCTTGGTTAGGTCTAATATATCCATATTCATCATGATCCTAATTGTCTAAATGCACAAACAAGTAGAAGGGATAGTTTGATTTATCTTCTTTGAGATAGGATTGAGTTTTAGATCAACTTAACTTTTCCTTATATATATATATATATTCAAAAATAAATCAAGATAGATATACAAATAAGGATCTAGAGATGAATCCAAAGAAGGAATTAAGTATTAACCAAGAGGGAGATTCAAAGAAGGATCTAGAGATGAATCCAAATAAGGATTCAAGTATGAATCAATAGGGAGATATAAATATGTATCAAGAGATAATCCAAATAGGGATTTTAGGATGAATCAAAAGGGAGATCCAAAGAAGGATCTTGGGGTGAATCCAAATATGAAACAATAGGTGTATTTTACTTCTCAAAGCCAAATTAGATAGTTGGTTCTATGTATTCCCATTACCAAGATGGATCAAAACCATATTATCCTTTTATTGCTACATCCATAAAGTCATAGTCATCCATTTATTATTCCTCAATAATTTCTTCCTTATTATGGTTTGTATATTCATCATAATAATTGAAATACATAGCATGGGTAGAGAATAACTTGTGTAGAGGATAAAAACATATTTAATTTGACCATACATGATATATACAATGAATTTTAATATAATAAAATCAACAAATAAAACACTTAATGATATCAAGTAATCATGCATGCACAAAATAACTAATGATTATGAATAAAATACAAGAAACATCAAGGTATAATTGGTTGTCTAGACATGGATTTGAATGATTATGTGGGTTCTCAAATATACTTTTTCATTCATAGAATAGTGTCAACCCAATAATTTAGATCACTAAGTATAGAAACTAAACCATGCTTTTATCCCATTATACCATCTCTAAAGGTACAATAAGAGTAACTTCCCTAAGTGATACAGTCTTCTTAGGTGTACCACAAATCAAACCACTAAAAAGGCTTCCTATTGTGTAATAAAGGGACCATATGCATTTAAAATATATGAGGTATATAAAAAATAAACTTTATGTTTAGTGTCATGCAATGGCTTAAGTTTTGGGGTAGTACCCCTGACACCATGATGTCCATTAAACTTGTCACCACTTAACCTATAATGATAGTCATTAAGTAGTTTTAAAACTATCCAAAAAAAAGTTTCTAAAAAAATCAAGAACATAAAAAATAAAGAGAAAATAAAATCCAAAGTTTTTTTGTATAGAGATTAACAATTTTCAACCTAAGGTCAAATTAAATTTCTTTAGTATTAGATGTTATCCAATGTAATAAGATAATTTATTTAGAGTCTGATTAAATCCAAGATCAAAGAAGATTGACTCAAGGTATTGGATTTATATCCATAGTCAAATTTTATATTATTTCAATGTCAAAAAAATTTAAAATATATATATTTGAAATCCTAAGACAAAAATAAATCAAACAATAAACAGTGTTCAAATAAAATTACAGGTTCACTACAATGTTTATATTTTATTTAAAAATTAAATGTTATAAAAAAATTATAGAAAATTATTTAGATCTACATGATATAAAAAATGTAAATGTACAATACAATAATTTATGGAATTTTTAAAGATCTATAAATAGTTAATTAACAAGTAGACATGAAAAATAAAAGGCTAAATATTGATGAAAATTGACTCTAGTAACCCATAAATTGAATTATAGTTGAAATTATAATTTAAAATTATATTGTGTCAAGGCCACATTAAGAGGATAGTGACACACTATGGCCTTTCCTATTGACTTTGGCTACATGTTTTTAGTAGTATGATTGATTTTTCTACCTGAGTGCTTATGCCTATCTATGATGACTTGATGATTGATAATGTATCTTAATATTACATTATAAATACCTTAAAAATACAAACCCTTTCTCATATTCCATAAAATAAATAGGGTTCAATTAAAATATGGAGGAATTAGATAAGGAGAATAGCTGAGTGCTCTTAAATAAACTGTATGTATTTTGAATGCTACCTACTATTATAAGCACAACCAATGAGAGTGGGGTAAATTAGTGTATAAAATTTTATTTCAATTACATATATCATTCATTAACCTTTTAAACCAATATAGTGATTAAGCAAAGCATAAAGAAGTGATCACATAAACATGAATCAAGAAATCAACAAATGAACACAAGAGATATGTGGGAAACCCTCATGGGGGATAAAACCCACTAATAAAAAAATTTTACTACTATCCTATAAGCAATGTATCAACATTTAGTGAAGGACAAACCACAGAAGGATTACCAACCCCTTACTAGTTAAGCACCATCTCAACTTGTCCTTTAGTAAGATCCAACTTATAAAAAGGCACCAACTACCTAAGAGACTCTAAACCAATTCAGCCACTTCAAGAACACTTATACAATCTTGTAAGGTAGCTCTCATTCATTCTTGACAAAGCACCAACTCAGCTAAGATAAACTTTATCACCTCAAGACATCTTGTTGCTCAACCAATATATGGTGACCTCTTCTTTAGCTTTTTATCTACTTTATCCACTATCATACATCAACAACACATCTATGATGCAACTTTGATGGTCTCTCAATCAATCCAAGATCATTCCTTCAAGAATATAAAACTACCTCTTCAAACAAGAAAAGATATACTTTTTCTACTTCACTCAAACTACCCTCATATTAGGCTCATTAGGTCAACTAGCCTTGTCATTCACACTCAGGCCTCCTTTTGGATATTCATGATTGATCCTATGCTCTTCTTTGATCTACATGACCTACTTATTCTCTTCTAAGATATTTTTTCTTCACATTCTCTCACATACCTTAACTTACAAAAATAGGCCTATTATGCCTTGTATAAATAAAGACTCTTGTTTGCACCCTCTTCAGTCAGCCAAATGTCTCTACATAGTTAGATCACCCTTGAAATAGATTAATACATATCTTTCACACAAGAATAGAATCACCACTAGGTCAACCAAATTCACTTAGACCTTAATATTCTTCTAGGCCTACTTAGAGACATAACACATTAGGTCTATCTCAACCACACATTATCACTTTGACCCCTTAGAAAATCTTGAGGCATACCATGTGGATGAAAAACTTCACAAATATGCCTTATACTATTAAAGGTAGAATCACTAAGAGGAGGGGGTTAAATTAGTGAGCCCATATAATTTCAACTTTAGTTCTAATTCATCCAAACTCTTAATCATTTAATACATATATTCATAAGGCATACATTATTCATAGTAATGAATAAGAAAGCCAATGCAAGATCAAGCACATAACACATGTCATATATGGGAACCCCTCTTAAGGAATAAAACCCACTAGAACCTATAATTAGACTACTATCCTATAAAACAAGAACCAATTTTTACCATCTACAAATGATCAAGGAATTGTAATCCCTATTTAGTTAGACTACATCCCATAAGGTGGTACCACACCTATCTAGTTGAGCTACAATAATAACCAAACCTTTTAGCAAGTTTCACATTTCAAAGAGGCTAAAATCACCTTAGATGTGGAGCTACCACAACAAAACCTATGAACACTTCCACCTTTGCACTAATGTCTTCAACACTTGATGATGGACCACTGATTATCACTCTTCACCTTCATTTACCCTCAATCTACAAGAGCACTATTTTACCAATAGAATTATGACTTACAAGTCATACAATTAGTCCTCAATATGATATGATATTTAACTCATACTGAGGGACATATAAACCTCCTTCTCTTCTCAAATAACACATAATCCTCTCTCAAACATCCTCTTGAGCATACTCACCCATTCTGCCTCTTCTAGGCTTATTAGATCTACTAAACTATGTAATCACCTTCAACACCTTATTTAGACCTGTATGTGTAATATTATTCACTCTTTATTAGTCCTCACTAGCCTATACCTTCTCTTTTAAAGTTTATATCCTTCCCTTGGCTACACACTTGCATTCCCTAATATAAGTCTTACTAGTCTCATGCTCAAAGTCTAGAACTCATCATCTTTAGTTCCACTATATATAGAATAATCTTGATATGCACTACCTTGGTTAGCCATAAGGCATTCCTTAGCCCTTAAGGCATCTATCATAATAATGCATGGCTCAATTTAACATACTTAGGTCATCCATAGTATCTATAGGTCACCCTTAGGTGAATATGGACCCTTAAGGAGATAACATTTTATAGGTCTAATGGAGACCTATCCACCCATTTAGCTCAAAATAAATAAAATAAGAACACATGATCACTTTCAAATACATGGATCCAATCCTTATGTCCCCATCAACATCCTTAAATGATATTATTCATATTA
This sequence comes from Torreya grandis, assembly GCA_037957365.1. Lineage (NCBI taxonomy): Eukaryota > Viridiplantae > Streptophyta > Pinopsida > Cupressales > Taxaceae > Torreya > Torreya grandis. The sequence goes on from JARHVA010007644.1 coordinate 175,986, forward strand.
TATCACCTATGCCTATGCTCAAACAACTCAAACATAGACCTTAGACACAGGAACACCATTATCAAACATATAGTCAACATCTTAGGCATTGTTCATACTCAAAATAGATTGATCACACCTCAAAAATCCACATAGAACATACTCATAGAGTCTAAAACATGATACAATAGATAATTCATGATGAGATAACAAAACAACATCAAAATGAGCCTAAACATACTTCTTGAGTCACCTACAGAATAAGAATGAACATAAAATCAACATATAGTGTCAATATCTTTTACTGTACTCAATTCTAGATCTTCAAATCTATATTTTTAGATGTGCCTTAGAGTCCTCTACCATTTTTATTTTTATATCACTAGAAAATTTGAATTTTATCAAAATATATGGTCAAAAAATATAACTCTAGTTTTTCCTATGTTAAATTCAAAAATTTGAATGATAACACCATAGTTAACCTTTAAACATAGTGCTTGAATCTTGTGTCCTCTCAGCTCAGATTGAATATACATTATCAATCTTATTCAATCTCTAAAACATAGTTTACTAATGCTAGACTTTAAACCTCAATCACTTTGACCTCATCTCATGTAATATTCAATCTCATGTAATCGATCTCTATGGATCAACCAGGTCTTTAATGATCAACACTCATCATTCAATCAATCTATATGAATTCTTGCTCATTTTTGGATCTATATCTTGTACTTTAGTTTTGTAATTAAACATCATGCACCTATCCTCATCTCACTACTTCCTAACTTCATGGAGCAACATGCACCATTGATCTTGCTTAAGATTTAACTCTTGTAGAAATGACTAAGGGGACCCTCTTAATATACTTGAGAAGTCATTTTTGAACCTTAATAACTTATTTTGAGCTTACTCTTCTGATCTCAACTTTGGACCAAATGATCTCCTCACATAGGAAAATCCAACCATATGACACATAACTCTTGAAACCCTTGTGCATGTGAGATATAACACCATTAAAATGCCTTCTCAAAATCTTTTGTCATAGAGCCAACTTTGTCAACACCAACCTAAGAGGCCAAATTTTAGCATGCATAACTTTTGTTGTGCTTTAACACATGATCTCAAATTTAGTTCAAATAATCTATGCTCAAAAGTAAACAAACGCATGTGATTATTTTTTATTGACACCTTCACACATGATAGATATAACACCATCAAAATTATAACATGATTTCACCTTTTGAGCATCTTTATATCTCCACACATCATGAAGAATCACCACACATGCTTATTATCCTTCTCCCACAAGATACCATAAGGACCACTAACATAAATTCATGACACTCATTACATAGCAAGAAGATATAAATAAACTTGAATACCTACCATTAATCAAACATACCTTTCTCTTTTAGGGAAACTGAGCAAAAGACATTCTTTTTCACACTAGGCCTATCTAGCCTTCTTGCAACCCTACCTAGAACTTGCAAAGACCATACTTTTGAGTATACATGGAATAAAGACATGAAACATCATATATATATATACATATATATATATATATACATATATATATATATATATATATACATATATATATATATACATATATATATATATATATATATATATATATATATACATATTTCATATTCCCCCTCAATCACACTAATTTTCATCATCAGGCTCATTCTCTGTAACATACTTCCTTCACAAACCTACTAGCCAATTATCCCTCCATATTGATAAAAAAACCTAAATAACTAGAGAACCACAAAACTTTAAATCTATAAAAATATCAATTTGATCACCCATTTTTCCTAATAAACATATTAATAATCGTTATACCTCAATTCATAAGGTGAAGCACTTTTTTATCATAGCCCAAAACCCTAGAATCTCAAAACAAACAAGGTCAATAAAACTCCTAGTCAATGCACACCTATAAAACTATTTTCACACCTAGAGACACCCATAAAACACTTATAGACCAAGAATTATGCTTCCACACCTTTGGGAACCCATACTTCCTATAACCCATTTTAGGCCTGCTTTTCCTTAAGCCAAAAATTGAGAAAACTGAGAGCACTCAAAAATATTCAATTACCACATACATACCTCCAGACCTCAAAATAACTAGGATCACACCATAAATAGATTCAAATACCTTTATAATCACCAAACACTGCTTTACATTTGCATCAATCTCATTAATCCACTTAGAACCACTCATTCTAACTTTTTACTATAGCTCCTTCATAAACCTTTAGAGCAAACTCATAAACTTGATGTTCCCCCTTAACCAAAGACTTTATTTTGATTATCATTATCATATTGAGCACAAAAAATTTATTTTACACACCTTCTTACTTAGATTCAACAACTTAGTCTTCTAATCATAAGAACCAACCAATTACAAAGCTCCCCCTAACTTCATGTTTCATTAGTAATAAGACATCTTCAACAAGTCTTCAAAAAATGACATCTACCATAAAATGATATGCAGATAGATATTTGAAACACACCTTTATACCAGAGTATATAGACCACGATAAACAAGATAAATCCTTCTCAAGATAGGACCATTGAGATTATTCACAATCTTCTTTTCTCTAATAAAAGATATATAAAAAAGTTGTAAAAACATACCTTGTTCATATACCATCTTATCAAACAATATCTAATAGCCACCAAACTTCCTCTAACTGACATGTGTCTCCTTAAATCTTAGATAGAGACACCCCTTTGACATAGTGAGACTAAAAGCCCCCAAACTTGGAGACTCCCATATCTCTGTATCTTCCTCTAACTTGTAGTCATGCCTAACTTTAATTGAATCCTTGACTTCATTCTTTTCTATAGATTTTTCGATGAATGTTGTCAATAGAAACTTGTGACACTTCCTTATTTTTGATCCTTTTTCCACTTTGGAAAATAATCCATCAAGACTCTTGTACTCAATATGGTTAGTCTTCTTAGACTTTACTACCTTAGGTCACCATACCATTGTTTCTCCTTTCTCATCTTCTATAGTTAACTTACCAACTTGATCTTTGAGCTTATCCTAATTTGCAACACAACTTTCTAGAGAAATCTATTTATTAACCTTATTATTATATGAATGGAAATGATTACCTTTGGTTTCCATACCTGAGTTTGTTCTTTATCAAACCTTCTAGGAGCTCTATATCCTTTGAAATATCTAAAAGACTTCTTAACATTATTTGGATAAAATCTACCAATATGTTTGTTCTTATGACAACTAAAAAAAAAACATATTTCATACCTTTTAATAGATTTGAATTATGATCAATATTTGGCCAAAAAATCCTATCATAGCTCCATTAATATCCATACTTGACTGAATTCATTCTATAGTCCTTAGATCTATGACCATACTTATTACATGTATAAGAATGATCATGAAATAAACTAGCATACCTTGAAGCATTTGGTTGTGTAATTGGTCTTCTTTAATTGATATTTAACCAATATGACTTCTTTATATCTTACTTAAGCTTTATTATATTGACAAAAATTTGCTCATTCTCATCCATCAATGAACCTAGCCTGGTTTCCAATTGAATGCTCTCATCCTCTTTAGCTCTTATACATGAAATTATAGCCATTAACTGACCACTAAGAACTTGGAAATTGTCTTTATCATTCTTAGCTTCTTTAACCATGTCAACCTTTATTATATATGCTTTCTCTATCAAACTTCCATGAAGAAAAATGACGTGTGCTTCAAGACCTTTGATCACATGCCTCATCTTGTGATTCCTCTTATTCTACTCTTTTAGTTTGCCAAGTGTACATATGATCTCATATTCTAGATCACCTTCTTCTTCATCATTTCCATCTTCTCTACTACTATGACAAGCTTTTTTTTATCAAACACGGTGTGTTTTTCTTTTGAAAACAATTCCTCTTTGGAAATCAAACTTGTCTTGGCATCTACTAACTAAACCTTGAGAACATTGATAACATTTTCATCTTCTTCAGAATCTTTCTTCAAATTACATATATGTTATTCAAGTTCCTTGATCATAGCCTTCTAGTATTGATTTTCTCTTTTCAACTACTTATCCATCTTTGCGCCTACTTATGATGACCTTTAAGCTATTAGGCTTCCTCCAAAGGACTTGCTCTAATACCAATTGTTATAGGTACAATCATTGAGCAGGGGGGTGATGAATTAATGAGCCTAGATAATTTTTGATTTAAATAAAATTCCTTAAAACTCTTAATCATTCAATACATATATTCATAAGGAATACATCATTCATAGAAATGAAAAATAAATACAATGCAAGATCAAGCACATAAGACATGTCATATGTGGGAAACCCTCTTAGGGAATAAAACCCACTAGAACCTATAATTGGACTAATGTCCTATAAAACAAGAACTAATTTAGACCATCTACAAATGATCAAAGATCTAAAATTCCTATTTAGTGAGACTACAATCCCACAAGGTGCTTGATCCCTAAACTTTAATAAATATTATGCTTACATATTTTAATCTTGATTTACAATATTAATTTATGGAATAATTAAAAAATATTGACATAGAAAACATGAATTTAAAAAAATAATTCACAACATTCAACATTTAATTTGATAATGGAGTTCAAAATGAAGGCTTACATCTCTAGGTCTAATATCGACCGATGTATTAGGAAAAACACTTGAAAAGTAATTACAAACGTCTCCAAATTGAAAAATGAACAACTAAAAAGTTTTTCTATAGGTAAAAATAATGCTAGTCTCTTTTTAGAATTTTTGCAATTTTTGCATCTAGCACCTTTTTCAAGACACATGAATGCATTTTTTATAGTCTTCTAGAAAAATTTCTTGCTTTTATGCCTTTAAATACATGTCTTAGCACTTTATATAGTGTTACATCCCACGGGTATGGTGGTGGGATCTATATCCTTTTATCCCATAGTGCATAGTTTGAATCCCTCAATAGTTTTTGGTGGTCAAAGTTATCCTTTATCCCACATTTTTAAGTTGGAAGATTCATAAGATATGTATATACCATGAAATACATGGTTTATAATGCTAAGTTATTGGCATTGGCTTGCTTCTTAGTGGGCATGGAATTGGCATATGAAATACATGGGTTTCATATGGCATATGTGTGGATGTTTGTAGATGTTGGGCATGTAACATGAATGTAACATGGGGTCACATGTAAACTTAATTCATGACATGTGGAAAATATGTTGGGTAGAATATGGAACATAGGATTATGTGTATGTGGTGAGGTGGATATGTTATGTGGAAATGGTATGGTGATTTGGTTTTTTTAGAACATTCAAAATATTTAATTACAATATAGTTAAAATTTCACTAGGGTAAATAATTGATTAGTGGTAATCCATGTGGTGGCTTGAGGACCCACCGCATGGTCCAATATCCTCCCACCACTTGTCATCCACTCACCACTTGTCAATGTTCAATTGGATGTTCTATCCAAACCTGAAATTGTTTTACTTTCATGGTTTGATCTTCAACATGAGATAAGTTATGCATATGAGCTCTATTTTTTGAACCAAAAAATGCATTGGAAAGCTCTTGACGAGCTCTTCACTGTGATAATGATCAACATAAAATTAGACATCTTATTTTTTAGTGAATATGGATCCTTTAGGATTAATCATCCCTATTGAGAAGGCTTTTTGTCTTAAAAAATATGGTACTAGACCTGGTACTTAATATGTGGATATTTTTTATGGCTCTAGATTTCAACTCTAGCTTAGATGATCTCCTAAATGTTAGTTAGTTTTAGGTCTTCAGATCTAATACTATTACATGTCAACTAGTGTTATAACAATCAGCATTTTACAATTTCCCTCTTAGGGTCTTACATAGTAACATAATTTACAAATGTTACCCTTATTGGGTCTTGATAAACATTATAATGATTACAAACATTGCCCATACCTGGGTCTTATGAATGTATAAACAATGTCTTACAAACATGAATGAAATATGTATGAATGTTTGCACACTCTAAACCATATAGATTAAAATATAAAACTTATTTTTTGAGTTGTTCCTAATGCTTTTCATGATGGCATTTTTGTATTACCTTGCAGTGTTCCTATCTATAACATAGATGAGTAAAATAAAATTGAAGGCACTATTTACATGTAATGGTTATTGTTTATGTGTTCATATGATGTATTATATCCTGTATTTCAAGATGTTATACTAATTTTCCTTTATGGATTAATTTACTTTTCTTAGAGATACATATGGTTTACCTATGACAATGCCATTAAATTGAAGTGAAACCACATCTAATTCAACTTCATCTAAAAATTTGGTAGTAATTACAAACCTTAATTTAAATGTTTTACTTACATGTACATAATTTCTATCATCTATCTTATCCAGAGAATAGGTTTGGAAATGTGGCTTAGTTTCCAAACTTAGGGTTTCTACAAAATCTTAAGATATCACATTCCTTTGATAATTTTTATCAAAAATAACATATATCTTAGAATGCTTAATAGTTATTCTTTTAAGGAAATGTTGCTAACCTTAATAGGGTGATGATTTCTAAATTTTTAGCTTCTCATTGACTATCATTTCCCTTGTGGATGTTACCTCAAGTTCTGACTGACAAGATTTTGTCTTACAAGGCTCTATCTTTTGTTTGATTTAGATGTAGTTACAACCTTTTCCTAGGGTTGTTGCTAAGTTTGCTTATCTTCTTTCATCATTTTCCCCTTAGCATTGATGTAAAAACCTAACTTCATGTCTTCTTTAGGTAATTCTATTTTTTCAGTATTCTTCTTAACGTGCCTCTTAAAAATATTTCTAGGGCTTTTTGATGTATAGTTATAAGAAACATTTGAGTATTTATTCTTTGCATATCTTGATGAATCATTTGAAGATTATTCATCCAATTTAATTAGTGTGTCTTTAGAAAGTACTTATTTCAGATATTTAGAGTTTTCTAGTTTTCTACTTGAATAACTCTTTAGCTTAACTTCTTGGGATATTTATCCTTCATCTCTATATCTTAATCCTACATGGAGTGGTCTCTTTAGCACTTAGATAGGCTAGATGATTCCTTGACCAATAATTTCAAGGCCTTTTCCTTCAAATCCCATTTTATTTATAAGCTTCTAAATTATTCCCTTTGTGTGCTTTTCAATTGTAGTACCACATGAAGATGATGAATTTTTAGGGTTAGTACATTCAGTATCCCTAACATTGTCAATATAGCTAGAATAGTTAATTTCATTCTTTTCATATTTAGAATGTACATCACAAGATACATTGATAATTAGAGCATTATTTACTTCTAAACGTACAACATCATTTTCATTGATAGGACTAATAGGAGTATATAAATTAGAAGAATCACCACTATAACCAAATATACCTTTATTGTTTGGCTTGTCCCAAACTAAATCTTGTAGGTATGATTAGTCATCAGTTGGATTCCTTCTCTTGATGCAGTGTTTTTAGCATGATAAGATGTGAGATAATAATGACATAATGTTATCTCCTCATCTTCTTCTAGAACTATATCAAGAGCTACTTGATCAAATAATAATCCTCCAATGCCAAAATGCAAGTTACCATAATGAGTTACATGTCCACATACTATGCCATCAGCTCTTCCAAGTCTCTTAGTGTGTGGTAATGGAAGAGTCCTTAGTTAGACACATTGTACGAGACCTTTAGTAATATAACTAGCTCTAGAACTCTAGTTAAAATATTTCTACATGAACTTCCCTTTAATAATAGTAGTGTAATTCTACCTTTGACTTTCCTCAGAGTGTAGCTGAATATCTAACACTTCTATCGATAACATCTATCACATTAAAGACTCTGGAGTTTCTTGATGAGGTATTGTTGGTTAGATTAATTAACCACTATTAGACTCAGTTGGTATCTTGCCTCTCTCCTTGTTCCATCTTCTAAACCATAATAGATCTTGACTGGGATATAGGATCCAGTATTGCTCAACATTATGACCCCATCAAGAACAATGTCCAAAAATCTGTAAATATCTATGCAATCTCTTCTTCTATCAAAATTATTCTTGTTGTTCTACTCATAGTACATCAATTCTCTATTGGAGCCTCTCGATCTATGGCTCCTATCATTCCTTTGTCACTTACCAACTTTGTTCTTGCACTTGTAGGAATTAAATTATCATAGTGATTATGGAATTCAGTAACAAGTAAATTTGAGCTAGCATTGGATTCATTATTCTATAATAACTGATTTTGGTTCAAAAAACAAGTTCACAAATTCACCCATAAATTAAGTTTTAATATCAAACTTGATGCACCAAAACAATGCCTAAATAGAAGTTAACCTAGCACACTAACCACTCTGATCCATTAACTTTAAGCAATATTATGATTACATATTTTAACCTTGATTTAAAATATTAATTTATGGAATAATTAAAAGAAATTGACTTATAATACTTGAATTTAACAAAATAATTCATAACATTCAACATATAACTTGATAACGGAGTTCAACATTAAGGCCTATGTCTCTGGGTCCAATATAAGTCAATGTATTAGGAAATATTCTTTAAAAGTACTTATAAACATCTCCAAATTTAAAAATGAACAATTGGAAACTTGTTCTATGGGTAAAAATAATGGTAGTCTCTTTTTAGACTTTTTGCTAATTTTGCCTAAAGCACCTTCTGCGAGCCACATGAACTCCTTTGCTATAGTCTTCTAGTAGACTTTCTTGATTTTGATGCCTTTAAATACAATTCTTATCACTTTATATAGTGATACATCCCATGGGTAAGATGGTGGGATCCATATCCTTTAATCCCATAGTTCACAGTTGAAATCCCTTATCAGTAGTTTTTGGTGGTCAAAGTTATCCTTTGTTCCACATTTTTAAGTTGGAAGGTTTGTGAGATATATATTTTACATGAAAATCATGGTTTATAATTCTAAGTTATTGGCATTGGTTTGCTTTTGAATGGGCATGGAATTAGCATATGAAATACATGGTTTTCACATGGGATATATGTGGATGTTTGTGGATGTTTAGTCATGCAATATGAATGTAACATGGTGTCACATGGAAACTTAAGGCATGACATTTGGAAAATATGTTGGATATAATATGTAACATAGGATTACATGTACGTTGTGAGGTGGATATGTCATTTGAAAATGGTATGGTTATTTGTTTTGTTTAGATAATTTTATTACAATATAGATAAAATTAGACTATGGCAAATAATTCATTGGTGGCAAGCCATGTGGTAGATTGAGGAACCACCATGTGGCCCAATATCCTATCACCACTTTTCATACACTCACCACTTGTCAATGTTCAGCTAGATTTTCTATCCAAACCCCAAATTTTTTTACTTACCTAGTTTGATCTTCAATGTGTGATGACTTGCACATATATGCTTCATTTTGTGAACCATGAAATGCACTAAAAATATCTCACTGAGATATTTTCCATGGCAATGGTCAACCTAAAATTTTATCTATTCTCTTTTAAAGTGAATATGTATTCTTCCATATCAGTGTTGTGACACATATGTAATTAAAGCTATAATAACAAAACCTTTTAGTAACTTTTACCTTGGAAGGAGGCTAAAAATACCTTAGATACTGAGTTTCCACAACACCTATAAACACGTCCAACTTTGAATTGATGTCTTCAACACCTGATGATGGACCACTGATTATCACTCTTCACCTTCACTCACCCTCTATATGTAAGAGCACTATTCTAACAATATAAATATGACTTACAAGTCATATAATTAGTCCTTAATCTAATTTGACTTTCAACTCATTTTTAGGGAACTATACCCCTCCTTTGATTAACAATTCACACACAAGACTCTCTCAAATACCCTCTTAAGTATGCTCACCCATTCTACCTCTTCTAGGCTTATTTGGTCTAATGACCTATGTGATCACCTTCATCACCTTGCTTAAACTTACATGTTTGATCCTCTTCACTCTTTGTTGGTCTTCACTAACATGTACCTTCTGTTATAAAGTTTATCCCATTCACTTGGATCTACACTCATACTCCCTCATACAAGTCTTACTAGTGTAACACTCAATGTCTAGGACCCATCATCTTTTGTTTCACTATATATAGATAAATCTTGATAAACACTACCTTGGTCAACCATAAGGCATGACTTAGCCATTAAGGAATATATCATAATAAGACATGGATTAATAAATATCCATAGGATGTTCATAAAATATATAGGTCAACTTTAAGTAGATACACCTTTTAATAAGGCCCTTGTAGCTCTTATAGGTCTCATGGAAACTTATTCACCCATTTGGCTCACAATCAAATAAAACAAGAACACAAGACGACTTTGAAACACATGGTTCCACTCCTTATTTCACCTTTGAAATCATGAAATTATCATAGCCATATTAACTCACCTATGCATATGCTCAAACAACTCAGACACAAACCTTATACATAGGAACAACATTACCAAACATACAGTTAACTTCTTAAGCATTGTTCATACTCAAGATAGATTGATCAAACCTCCAAAATCCACATAGAGCATCCTCATAGAGTCTACAACATGTTCCAATAGATAATTCATAATGATATAGAAAAAACCATAAAAAAAAACTCAAACATCCTTCTCAATCCACCTATAGAATAAGCATGAACACATAGTCAACTTATAATCTCAAATCTATATAACTAGATGCACCTTGAAGTCCTCTACCATTTTGATTCTTATAACACTAGAAAATTTGACTTCTATAGACAGATATGGAAAAAATAGATATCTTATTTTTTCATGTGTTAAATTGAAATATTTGAATGACAATGGTCATAGTTAACCTTCAAACGTAATGCTTCAATCTTGTGTCCTCTCAACTCAGATTGAATATGCACCATCAATCTTGTTTGATATTTAACACATAGTCTTCCAATGCCAAATTTTAAACCTCAGTCACTTTGACCTCATCTCATGTAATATTCAAATGTTGGCTCAACACACTCCATAGATCTCTATGGATTAAATAGGTATTCAATTATGAACACTCATCATTCGATCAATTTGTATGAATGCTCGCTCATCATTGGATCTTTATCTTGTACCTTAGCTTAGTTGTTAAACAACATGCACCTATCCTCATCTCACTAATTCATAACTTCTTAGATCAATTTTAACTATTTATATTTCTTTATCTTTAACTCTTGTAGAAATAACTAAGTATTGGGACCCTTTTAATATGCTTGGGAAGCCATTTTTGAACCTTACGAAGTTATTCTACACTTACTCTTATGATCTCAAATTTAGACCAAATGATATCCTCACATAAGAGAATCTAACCATGTGACACACAAATTTCTAAACCCTCACACATAATATATATAATTACATTAAATTCCATTCTCAAAATCTTTTATCATAGAGCCAACTATGTCATACCCAGCTTAAGAGTCCAACTTTGAGCATGTATAACTTTTGTTGTGCTCCAATGTATGATCTCAAATTTATAAAAAATCATCTATGATCAAAAATAAAAATACACATATGGCCAGTTTATATTTAAACCTTCACATGTGGAATTTATAAAACCATAAAAATTCACTCAGCTCTTCTTGCCACATTGTAAAATTGGCTATATATGGGAAAACATAGCTAAATTGCCTGGGAGTCCCATTTTAATGTGCATATATTTTGATGTGATTCATCACATGATCTAAAAATTAGTGAAGCTAAACCAAACACAAAATTAAATAAAACCATATGATAATTTTTTCCTAAAACCTCCACTTATGTGAATGCTGAACTCATCAACATGTTTACTCAGCTCTTTTTGGCCACATTGTAAATTTGGCTAAGTATGGGAAAATAATGAATTCTAACTGAGAAGCCTACTTCGCACCCTCATATATTTAACCACGCTTCAATGCATGACTTGAGATATAACACATAATAACTAGTGAATACTATGATAATAACCATATGCATAAATCCCCTTAACTAATTCACATGTGGAAATGGTGATGCCATCAAAATGCATATTCAAAATTTTTACCACTAGACTTAAAGTGTCTATATGAAAACTATGGTCAACCAGATTAATTACACTTATGTGCACAATATCTAAAAGCATAGATAATATATTAGGGAAATATTTCACATTATCTAATCACCATACTCATACCTTAACATCTTTAACCATATCAACACTAAAGATCAACCAAGCCACCTTCAAACATACAAGATCAAGCACTTTGCACACTTTGCCATTGTCACTTAGGCTATCAAAGCACTTCATCTACTAACAAGAACATCTTCATGACACCAAAATGACATCATTATTATATCTCTATAAAATATCCATCAGTATCTAGGATTAACACCATCTATTAGGTCCATTCACCACTTGAACCATGCCTTTATCCCTGCTTACAATTAGGCCTTCATACACCAAAAAAGTCTGACTTGAATATCTAATGTATACAAAAAAAATACCACATAACCATGGAATTAAATCATATTAACATAACCTTCATGAACTAAATATAATCACCATGTTCTTTATTCTTCACCACATAGGACAAAAGGCCTCAAGAACACTCCTACAAAAGGCTTACTCATAACTGCATAGAGGCTTCAAAAACCTAATCAAGAACCTTTGACTTTTCACACCTTCATAGGAGTTTATTATGCATAAAAATAAATTAATAATAAACTATTATTCCTTGATAAAAAATTAATGTGAATTATATAATTCAACTATGTCCAAATCACCCCAAACTCATCTCTTCTAGATGACTACTCAGAACTACCTGAATGCTCCAAAACACAATTATGTAGAATATTGTTTTCAACTCCTATAAGTATACTTACAAGAAATATAATGTATATTAATAATTCCTATGTGATCTATATAACATCATCAAATAGATATATCATTGGTTCTAGTGTCAACCATTGGTGTTACAAACCAATTTGTCAAGCTTATATTTCACATTTCTTACATAGCTAGACAAACCATTTTGTATTTCATATTAAAACCTCTTAAAGTGAAACTCAACCTTATATAAATAATTTCTTTATATTTTATGTCTTAAAAAATAAATCCATTAGGTGCATAATCTATGTTCAAATATCCTCCAACTTATCATTCCTACCTGCTTACATAGAACTACCATTTTGCCTTGTGAATTAGTCATGGTCAACATGAATTCCAACACCTATGTATACACAATAAATAAGTATGGAAGAATTATTATTATCCTTATAAAAAATTATAACATCTCCAAAAATAAATATATAGATTTATAATATCAAACATGAGTTATATAGACCAATGTCTAAACCTTACTCCTTTAATGTCACATCTTCTCTAGATAGGTCATCTTATGAACAACATTTACACCCATTTAAACTAATTATAAACCACTAAAAATTCATGGTGAAGTGATAAAATTCCTATAAAAACACTCCATGATAAATTTCACACAAATTGTGCCTTTTAAGGCTTCCCTAAACACCTTCTCACTTGGACTAATTTTTCTCACTGGTTTCACCATTAGCCTAGTTTAGTGATAGTTCAACATCAGTGACCAAAATAGTTAACATAAATGATATAACTTGCCTATATAAATTAATATTCATAAATAATTAGTATCCATTCATTCATCGATTTTCATACTTGGTCTAATCCAAATTTTATCTTTTATATCAGCTTATTTAGAAACAAGCATTTTCCTATAGGTTTCAGTCACTATCCTGACAAACCAATACCACTTAGGGATGCATGAAGAATTTAAATAAAGCCTCAAAACACATACCTACTCACAAATTACCATTATTAGTACATTTCAAAAAGTTATTCAACATCGGGTCATTATGAGGATTTTGAGAGGGTTTTAGATTGGTTTACATTATTAATATTTATTCACACATATATATCCCTAGAACCAATTCCTAATGATTTGAAATAACTTATAGGAAAATTTTAAATATCTCACAAATATTTCATCTTCCCATGAAATATTCACATGTGTCAACAAGCATCAAAACTTCCTTCTTAGGTCTTCATCTCTTCATTCTACACAAATAGGAGACATTCAAACTCATTTTGATGTTTTTTCCTTCAACTCAAGACTTAAAACTTCATGATAACTCTTGAAAAAACTTTTTAAACATATTTTAAAATTCAAATTATCTCTATCACCTTGTGAATTAACTTTGACCCCTCATTATGCCACATTATGTCTCTTTACATGTTAGGTCTTGAACTGCCAGTCACACTTTAGACCTTGAATATACCTTGAAACCTCTTTCAATACACTCAATACATTATACCCATGTCATACACCATAATTACATGCTTATACAATCTCTCAAGCCTATATACCTAATTATGCCTCATTATGTTACTTAGGGTCTTAAGATAGGTTTTATGAAAATATCACCAATGAAGAAAATACCCCTTTGACTCACTCTAAGAGTCGTGTGACTAAATAAACACCTTAATTCACATGATCTAACACTTCATTACATACATTTAATATCAAACACATCTATATCACCACCATCATGCATTGACAAGCCATATTCGTGCTCAAGGACTAATCTATCATACAAACCTACTATGCACAATACCACTTTAAGATCTTCAAGACACCTATTATAGCTAACTACTCAATTCCATAAATATAAGATATAATCCAAATCATCTCCCATAATTCTCTTTTGACCATGTCTCCTTAAATGATATATGTCACTACCCAAGGCTAAACTAACCTTTTTTGAACCCATAAGACATGAAGATAATATATCTCTCTCTTGAAGCAATCAAACTCATATTAGTGATCCACTTTCTTATGAGCCAATACTTAACCTCAAGCTTATTTTTACATCAATAAATAATAATTACCTAATGATAATTTGATATCATTAACTCTATCCTTACATCACTGACAACATGTTTCTCCTTTTTGACATCAATAAAAATATCTCAATAATCTCCCCTTTTGTCTTTGATGGAAATATTTCATTTATGGAAAACATACTTCAAGATTAAAAACATTTTAATAGATAACTTATCCATCAATATTATCTCTCTCCCCCTTTGACATTAAAGACAAAGTGTCTCTAAAACTATAACCTTGTCTTCTCACTCCAACTCAACAATGCCACTAGAGAAAAATAACCAAATGCTTACCTTAGAATGATTGAACATAGATATCTTAACTTGCCTCTATGACTCAATAACTTGATGCATGTCTATCATGACTCCACAAACCTTAATTTTAGTTATTCATCTTCTCTTGATCTAACCTAAATCCATTCATATCTTCATTTACTATCACCTTATCCTTGGACCTAAACTTGATGAGAACTTAATCAAAGATATTTTGAAGCAATAAATGAGATCCCCATAATTTCATGCTCATCACAAGCTATAGGATTTCACAAGTAGACTTAAATATCATATAACTCTTCTTGATTACCCATAGATCCTCAAGATATACCCTTGTCTTACTTAAATACATGGAAACACTAGATATTACTTGACTCAAACCTCTTCCAAACAAGGTTAGGGTATCCTCCTTTAACCCCATACTATTTGAAAATATTAGTAATCTCATTTTGATCAATTCATATATAATATCACCTCACCTTAGGCTCATATCTACTAAATTATAAAATGTGTTAATCATAGAGCTACAAAGATCCCCATAAGACCATGCTCTCCTTTCAATTTTTCCTAAACCATTATAAGCCTTCATACACATGAACATCACTCAAACTAACATTATCCACAATTGATCATGTCCATAAAGTAGAAACATCTTCTTAGGTCTAGTAAAGACCTAAAGTATTCAGTCATCTTATCATCAATATTCTCTATCATTACTTATCTATTTATCATTTGATCATGGCCTCATCAACATACTTAGGTCTTTAACATACCTCTACTAATCTATGATAGCTTCATAGACTCAACTCAAATTTTTTATCTTGATGATAAACTTATTCTTTACCAAGATACATGAAAATACCTCATTACAAGGGCTAAAACAAGGTTCTTCAAGACACCTTGATGCCTTGACCTAATTCACCCATGTTATGAAATCAACATAACATTAGTCAAGTCTATTTGGACCTATAATTTTCTATCAACATGTATTCAAATTACTTAGGTTTTATTTTTCAATTGGCTTCAATATTTTTAATACCATCATGTAGTCCTCTATGCAAAACTCAACCATGACCTTCACAAGATTATCTATCTTGTGATTATAGGATCACCTTCAAGCTATCAATACTCATATAAAGGACATAATATGATACCAATTGGTGGAAATACAACCACTAAGAGGGGGGTTTAATCAATGTCTAAACTTTTCTTTCAATTCCATATATAATTTGTTAACCTTTTAAACTAATATAGTGATTAAGTAAAGCATAGAGAAGTAATCACATAAACATGAAGTAAGATATAAACACGCAAACACAATAGATATGTGATAAAACCTCATGGGGATAAAACCACTAAAATACCACTTGAAATAAGTAAATTACCAACATTTAGTGAGACACCAACCCCACAAGGAGGACCAACCCCTTACTAGTCAAGCACTAACTCAACTAGTCCTTTAGCAAGATCCCACTTGAAAGGAGGAACCATCCCCATAAGTGACTTAGAACCAAATTATCCACTTCAATAACACTTATATATTATTTCAAGGTATTTCTCCCTCCACAAATCACCAACTCAACCAAGATTAGCTTGATCACCTCAAGACACCTTATTACTCAACCAATAGATGGTGACCTCTTCTTCAGATCTCTATCTTCTATATACACTATCATAAATTAGGAATACATATCTAATGAAACTTTTAAGTTCTCTCAATTAATACAAGATCACTCCTTAAACACTCTCAAATTGCTTCTTTAAAAAATCAAATATGTACTTCTACTTTGCTCAAATAACCCTCATATTAGGCTCATTATGTCAGCTAACCTTGTCATTCACAATAAGAAATCATATTGTATATTCATGAGTGATAATATTATATTTTTTATGTTTTACATGACCTAATTATTCTCTTAAAATATCTATTTTCTTTGCTTTCTCTCACATACCTTAAGTTACACAAATAGGCCTATTATGCCTTGTATAAGTACAAGACTCTTGTTTTCACCATACTTGGTCATAAAAACATATATAAACCATTATATAACCATTTAAATATATAAATACATATGTTTCACAAAATAATATACTCACTATGAGTTTGGCCAAACTCATTTTGACTTTAATCTTCTTCTATGCTTACTTAGAGACCTAATGCATTAGGTCTATCTTAACCACACATTACCACTCTGACCCTTTGGAACATATTGAGGCATTAAAAATAGATTAAACATTTAAAAAACCATACTAATATTATTTATACATCATTATATAGGCTTCACACCACTTATCAGGTCCATTCACCACTTGAACCATGTTATTATCTCTACTTACAATTAGGCCTTCACTCACAGAAAACATTTGACTTGAATATATGAAGCATATAACCAAATATAAAACAAAAACACGAATTAAACAATAATAAAATAACATAAATTACCTATATATCATCACAATGTGCTTTATTCTTCACCACATAGGCCAAAAGGCTTCAATAACACTCCTACAAAAGGCTTACTCTGAACTGCACAGATGCTTCAAAAACCAAATCAAGAGCCTTTGAATTTTCACACCTTCTTATGAGTTTATAATTAATAAAAATAAATTAATAATATCCTATGATACACATATAACATCTTAATGTACATTATATAACTCAAATATGTCCAAATCACCCCAAATGTATCTCTTCTAGATGACTACTCAAAACTACTTGAATGCTCCAAAACATAGTCATGTAGAATGTTATTTTCAACTAATGTAAGGATAATTAAAAAACATATAATTTAAATTAATAGTTAAAAATTTATCTATATAACATCATCAAATAGATATATAGTTGGTTTTAGTGTCAACCATTGGTCTTACAAACCAATTTTTCAAGCTTATCTTTCACAGTTCTTACACAACTAGAAAAGCCATTTTGGATTTCATAATAAAACCTATTAAAGTGAATAAAAAAATTATTATAAATAATTTAAATTTATTTTATTTATTAAAAAACATAATATTCATTATATTCATCATCTAAGATCAGAGATCCTCGAACTTATCATTCTCACTTACATATAACTGTCATTCTACCTTGTGAACTAGTCATGGTGAACATGCATTCCAAAACCTATGTATAATAATTTTTTATAAATTAAGTCATATTTAATTATTATTATCCCTATAAATATTTATAAAAATATCAAAAACACAAATATAAATTGGTCTAATGGAAAATATGAGATATAAAGACCAATATCTTAACCTTACTCCATTGTTACATCTTCTCTAGATAGGTCATCTTGTGAACAACATTTTAACCCATTAAATATGATTAGTAAATAATATAAAATAATTTTAAGTGATAAAATTCCTATAAAAATAATCCATGATAAATTTTACACAAATTGGAACTATTAAGACTTCCCTAAACACCTTCTCACTCTGATTGGTTTTTCTCACTGGTTTCACCTTTAGCATAGTTTAGTGATAGGTTAACAAGACTAACAAAAATATTTGAAATAGATGATATAAATTTCCTAGATATATTAAAATTTAATAAATAATGAGTCTCTATCTTCTCCATTCATTTATTTGCATACTTGGTTTAATGCAGCTTTTGTCTTCTATATCAACTTCTTCATATTCAAGCATTTTACTATAGGTTTCACTCACTATCCTAACAAAAAACTACCACATAGAGATGAATTAATTGGTTAAATATATCATCTAAACATATACCTTGGAATATAATATAGTTATCAACACATTTAAACAAGTTCTTCAACATCATCTCATTATGAGGGTTTTAGACTGGTTTCCATTATTAACATTTGTTCATATAGCTATGTCCATAAAAAAAATTCCTAATGATTGAAAAGACTTTATATGACCCTTTTAAATATCTACCCAATATATCATAATCACATTCAATAGTCACACATGTCAATAAACATCAAAATTTACTTATCGGGTCTTCATATCTTCATTCTGTACACATAATAGACCTTCAAACTCATTTTCATGCTTTCTTCTTCAACTCAAGACCTAAAACTTCATGATAAATATTTAATTAACATATTAAACCTTAATAAAAACTAAAATTAACTTTATTACCTTGGAATAATTTCACCCCTCATTAATCCACACTAGGTTTGTTTGGATGTTAGGTCTTGAACTTCCAATCACACCTTAGACCTTCAATATACCTTAACACATATTGCACTAATATAAACACTTTATAACCATGTCATATGACCTAATATAATGATCACACAATATAAAAATCATATATACCTAATAATTATGCCTCATCATCTCACCTAGTGTCTTAACACAAGGTCTATGAGAAGATCAACAATGAAGAGCATACACCTTTGACTCACTTTAAGAGTCATGTGACTAACTCAACACCTTACTTCACATGATATAAAACTTAATTACATACATTTAATCTCAAACATATCTATATAAACACCATCATGCCTTTATAATCCATATTCATTCTCAAGGACTAGTCCATCATACAAACCTACTATAAACTATAACACTTTGAGATCTTCAAGACACCTACTTTGTCTCACTAGTCACTTTCAAATATCTGAGATAGAATCTAAAAAATCTCCCATAATTATATTTTGACAAAGTATCCTTAGACCATATAGGTCACTACCTAAGACTAAACTAGCCTTCTTTGAATACACAAGACATAAAGATAATATCTCTCTCTCTCATGAAGCAATCAACCTTATATCAATGAGAAACCTTATTGTGAGCTAATACTTGACCTCATGATTATTTTGACATCAATCAATTATTATTACCTAATGACAACATGATATCATTGACACTACCCTTATATCACTAATTACATGTTTCTCCTCTTTAACATCAACGATAATATCTTAACACCTGCATAGCCCAAAAGGGACTTATGTCGATGTAGTTCTCCTGACTTGGTGTATGTGTGAAATAATGGTTGTAATATTTTATATATTTCACATATTATTACCCTTTATATAATCATGAAAAATATTCAATAATAACCTATAAATATATTAGTAATTTAATAGATATACACATATATAAAAAAATTATATCTTTTGTGATAGATTGGAATTGATCCCTAGCCTCTAATAAGGCACTTGCTTACATATAATTATTGAATTTTAATTTGGGTCATATTGGTGTGTGATGAGGATAAATTAAAAATACCAATGGCAATAAAATATACCATTGTAGACATAGAAAATTGAAAAAAAAAAAATTTAGTCATGCTGGGACAAGCTTGTATCCACAAAGAGGGTCGTAGTGCAACATTCTCTATGAAGTGTGGCCTTGTACAAAATCCACAAGAAAAAAGGTAAATACATAAAATATTTTTGGGGATACCTTTGATAGGTTTGAGAATATTAAACAAAAATAAAAAAGTATTAAAAATAGTTAAACAAGCTACATGAGTCCAACACTTATAAAACAATATTCCAATAAGTCCATTTTTCATCAATAGTCCTAATAAGAAATATTATACAAAATGTGTATGTTTTTGAAAGATCTTATATCAAATTTTGGTATATACAAGTTGGCAAAGTAATATTTTTTTCCTTATTTCATTATACTAAATCAATCTAAATTGATCCCATTAACACATAAGAAATGCCCCTTTAAGGAGATGGATTTGTATATATAGAGCTCCAAAATCTCATTTGTATATGAAACACACACCATTCTCCTATGCTTTCACACAATAATATAATTTTAGTATAAGAATAGGAATTAGAATATATGTGATTATTATTATTATTATGGAGGTATATGTTTTCATAAGGTCTTTGTATTTCTTGATAAATAAGCTAAACCAAAGAGGTACACTTACTATTTGGAGTCCCTAACTAATGAAAATTACTGTATACATCTAATATTTTCAATTTTGTCATTTTATTGATGCTTAATTTCATAAATAACCCTGAGTTCATGCCTTAAATGGTTAACCAAGAATGGGTTTGGATTAGATCAAGTTACTTTGTGAGAGATGTTGTCATATTATTCTATCATGCCATCATTATTATTATTACCTCTTTGGAGTATATTTATATATTATTTCCATCCTAAGTTTCTAGCTTCCATATATCCTAATATATCATCCTAGTAGATACATATAGTTTTATATCTTATCCTTCATATACTATATCAACTAGCATGATATAGTTAAGATTTACTTTTCTATCATTTGTACTATATTGTCTTAGGTGGTACCACACTATGTCAACTAGCATCTTCCAATTGTATGGGTTTGGTTGATCCATCAACTTAGAGTTAAATATTTGTTTTGGGTATTGGAACCATATATATAGGGGCTATATTTCATTCTTAAAACATATATCACATTCATATATTATATTTGCACTCAAATTTTTGTCCATAGGTAGTATTTGGGAGAGTTAAAGGATTCAAAACATTATATTAGAGGTATTTTATTGTGTTTCCATTAAATCTCAATAGGATACATATTTGGAGTTCTTAAAAAAGGATATACATGTCTTCATATTACCATTTGATGTCTTCAACCTAAAACATATCTGATAAAGGGCCAGTTGAGCCAAATTTGGAGATTGTAGCATCAAGGTGTTCACCCAAAGGTAAGTATTTACATCCATAAAATTTTACATAGAATTTCCTATATTACTTGGGTTACTTATTTATGTATATATGTGTGTATCCTTGATTATTATATTAATTATAATGAATAAGTTGGTATAGATATATGGTTTCTTACGAATTATAATTATCACATTAGGCTACATAGACACCAATTTGGTTGACCATTTTACCTTACCTTATTTACAATAAATTTCCAATCATTTAATTTACCTTTATCTCTTACCAATATATTTATTTAATTACATTTTTATAATCACTTACACATCATTGAGCCATAGTTAGAGATATACCCCATGTCATAGGATTAGGCTTTAAAACCCTTTCCTCTTGATATTTAGGTGTATATTACCCTCTAATAGTTATAAGAATTTTATTAATTGATCTTATAAGTATATGAAGGATTTATTATTATGAAATTATTTTAGTCATAGTATATTCAGAGAAAGAGGATAGTTATAGGTCATCCTAGCAAGTGCATACGTTTTGGTGAACGTAATGAGAATATTATCCCAATTCTTGTTATATATGTTTCATTTTTTTCTTTAAATTCTTAGTGAAATATTCAAAACCATCATAAAATTTTTATTTAAATTGTATTATATAGCCTAATATACTTTTCATAGTCTTATTAATTATATCAACCATCATTATATGTTTCCCTATTTATCTATCATTGTTATGGACAGCCCAATATAGTCTCTAGTTTTCACAATGGCATAAACTAGTACAATACATTTGTGTGTCTCTTTCCAATTTAATTGGCCAACCTAATAAAATTATTTGTCTCTATCCAAATACATTGGTTATCCAAATATAAATTAGTTTCATCAATTTTCTTTCCAATGATACCATTTTGAGCTTTTATTTCCTTCATTTCATGTTGTATTTTATATTTAATTTCTAATCATTTATATTACTATTTTTTTATTTTTGTATATTTGTTCCATAAGTTGTAAAACTCATAGGAATATCACTATGGGAAAAATGGTCATCAATTTTATTTGAACCATGGTGTGAGGGGTATTTCAATTATAATGAATCCATTAGACAACACGATATATCAAATTTAGCTTGCATATACATCATGGTAAATTTTAAGTGCTTAGGTTTTTCATTTTAATTCAATAAGAATTGATTTATCCATTTCGTACTGTAGTGTACTTGAAATTGATAAACCCCATGAAGTTACTCTCAATATACCTAATAAATTGGATAGTATGCCTGAGGGATGGTAGAATCCTCCATATTCAGTGCCCTTTGGAATTTGTTCACTATTTACACATGATATTAGTATATCTAAGAGATTAAAAATAAAATTCAACCATCTTAGTTATATCTACCATATATGAAAAATTATAGTCTCATTTTTGTGTCTTTTACCAACTACATTAACCAGCCTAGTAACATTCTATACTTATTTGACAACTGCATCAACCAACTTGATATATTTCCAATTTTCTCTCCACCTACATTAACAAGTCCAATATAGTTCAAATTTAATAGTCTATTTTTCTAACTATATAAAACTTATCAATATAGTTTTGTGTTTCCTTCCAAATGCATTAGCCATCTTGATATAGTTCATTATTATGATCATATTATACATACCAACTTGTTTAAAATTTATATCTCTTGTTTTAAATGCCTAGTAAACTATATATCCTAATATAACTTATATTTACCATTCCTATGTGATGAGATACACTATATATCTCCATATATATTATCCTTTCTCTTTTGAAATGGAACATGTATTAGACCAATTTGAAGAGAAAATACACCAAAAATTTCAATGATTTTATAACAATATTAATGCTACAGAACTAACTAATCCTAATGTTTTTTCATAAATAATTCCATTCCTTATAATTTTTCTATAACTCAAGATCAAGTTACCAATAATTTTAATATGGATTGCACTAAATCCAAGCTCTATGAAATGTATAACAACCCTGAAACCACTAGATGATGTTACCTACTCAAATACCTTGAGGTTAAAGAGGAATGTGACATATAATATACAGACATAATGAAAATATTTCTCCAAGATAATATTTAAAATAGGGGTAGGTATCATGTAATTTTATATAAAATCATGTTGTCACCCCATATGGTCCTCCTTCCCATATTCAATATTAATTATAAGACTTGGGGGAAATCATTTTTTAACTTCCTTATTTCCTTCCTCA